>JASCZW010018590.1:0-15163 GCA_034211315.2 Aedes japonicus | reverse complement strand
TGCACCAGATATTTCTTCGCGAACTTTGACGGTTTGTTGTGCTTACAAATTATCTGCCACCTTTCCCCGTCCGAATGCCGAATAAAATTCCTGTCCAGGAAACTGTTTAAAGTCTGCCTTGACGAAAGGTTCATCGTTCTGTACCACGCAATAAAACTTGGTCAGCATTGTCATGTACAACTTTCGCGATCGTGCTTTGGCCGACGTGTTTTGTTTCTCGATGGGCCGGAATTGCGGGCAGTTGGGTGGATTTATGTTTTTATCGATGAAATCTACGTTATTATCGTGGTACCACTGGATGACTTCCCGGCTCTAGTGGCAACTCACTAAATCTGGTCAAAACTGCACGGGACCTTTATAGGCTTTAATGAAAGGTACATACATACATTTATTTGTTCAACATTGCATTTAGGATAAGACATAATCAACAATAGTACGCCACAATACTCGGTTTGTGGCTGCTGCTCTCCAACCTTGGTCACGCCCATCGTGCTCTCTGCGCTCCACGCCTTCTTGTGCCCACCGGATCAGTAGCGAACACCAACTTTGCAGGGTTGTTGTCCGGCATTCTTGCAACATGCCCTGCCCACCGTATCTTTTCGGCTTTTGCCACTTTCTGGATGCTGGATTCACCGTAGAGTGCAGCGAGCTCGTGGTTCATCCTTCGCCCCCACACACCGTTCTCCTGCACACTGCCGAAGATCGTCCTTAGCACGCGTCGCTCGAAAACTCCGAGTGCTTGCAGGTCCTCCTCGAGCATGGTCCATGTCTCGTGTCCGTAGAGGACCACCGGTCTTGCTAGCGTTTTGTACATGGTGCATTTGGTGCGGGGTGAATCTTTTTAGACCGCAGCTTCTTCTGGAGCCCCAGTAGTGAGCTTCCACTGATGATGCGCCTTCGAATTTCACGACTCGTATTGTTGTCAGCCGTCAGTAAGGATCCGAGGTAGACAAATTCACTCCACCACCTCGAAAGGCATCCCCGTCTATCGTGGTATTACTTCTTAGGCGGATCCGGTCGTGTTCAGTTCCGCCTACCAGCATGAACTTTGTCTTCGACGCATTCACCACCAGTCTGACCTTTGCTGCTTGGCGTTTCAGGCGGGTGTACAGCTCTGCCACCGTTCCAAATGTTCTTGCGATAATGTCCATGTCGTCCGCAAAGCACACAATTTGACCAGATTTCGTGAAAATCGTACCCCGGCTCGTCGCATTACACCTTCCAGAGCGATGTTGAATAGTAGGCATGAGAGTCCTTCACCTTGTCGCAGTCTCCGATGAGATTCAAATGAACTGGATAGTTCACCCGAAACCCTTACTCAGTTTTGCACACCGTCTACGTTGCTTTGATGAGTCTCGTCAGCTTCCCAGGAAAGCCGTTTTCGTCCATAATTTTACATAGCTCTGTGCGGTCGATACTGTCGTATGCCGCCTTGAAGTCGATGAACAGGTGATGCGTTGGGCCCTGGTATTCACGGCATTTCTGGAGGATTTGCCTTACGCTGAAGATCTGGTCCGTTGTCGATCGGCCGTCAATGAAGCCAGCTTGAAAACTTCCCACGTACTCATTCATTTTAGGTGATAGACGACGGAATATGATGTGGGATAGCACTTTATAGGCGCTTTTCTGGGCCCATCTTGATCAGTTAAGCTGCGATACCATCTTTACCAGCTGTTTTGTTGATTTTGAGCTGGCCGATGGCATCCTTAACTTCCCTCAGAGTGGGAGTTGGATGAATTTCCTTCTTCTGCTGCACTGACGTAGTCGTTTCCTCCGTTGCCTTGGTCTCCCATGCCTACATTATCCACGCCATTCAGGTGCTCATCGAAGTGCTGCTTCCACCATTCGATCACCCCACGTCCGTCCGTCAGGAGGCTCGCATCTTTATCCCTGCAGATTTCGGCTCGCGGCACGAAGCCGTTGCGGAATGCGTTGAGCTTCTGGTAGAACTTCCGTGTTTCTTGAGAACGGCACAGCAGTTCCATTTCCTCGCACTCAGCTTCTTCCAGGCGGCGTTTTTTCTCCCGAAAGACGCGGGTCTGCTGTTTCCGCTTCTGTTTATAACGTTCCACGTTCTGCCGGGTTCATTGCCGTAGAAATACCACCCGCGCTGCATTCTTTTCCTCCAGAATCGCTCTGCACTCCTCGTCGAACTATTCGTTCCGTCGACTCCGTTCCACGTGCCCGATGGTACTCTCGGCTGCGTCGTTGATGGCTGCTTTTACTGTACTCCAGCAGTCCTCTAGAGGGGCCACATCGAGCTCGCCCTCGTCTGGCAACGCTGGTTTGAGATTCTGCGCGTATGCTGAGGCGACATCCGGTTGCTTCAGTCGCTCTACGTTGTGCCGTGGCATTCGCCGGTTCCGTAAATTGTTGATGACGGAAAGTTTTGGGCGTAGTTTGACCATCACAAGGTAGTGGTCGGAGTCGATGTTAGCGCCACGATAGTTCCTGACGTCGATAATGTCGGAGAAATGCCGTCCGTCAATCAGAACGTGGTCAATTTACGATTCCGTCTGCTGTGGTGATCTCCAGGTGTACCGATAAGGGAGGCTGTGTTGGAAATGGTGCTACGAATGGCCATGTTCTTGGAGGCGGCAAAATCAATGAGTCGTAGGCCGTTTTCGTTCGTCAGCTGGTGGGCGCTGAACTTTCCAATCGCCGGTCTGAATTCCTCCTCATGGCCTACTTGAACGTTAAGGTCTCATATGATGATCTTGGCGTCATGGCTTGGGCAGCGGTCGTACTCAAGTTCGAGCTGCGCGTAGAATGCGTCCTTGTCATTATCAGTGCTTCCGGAGTGAGGGCTGTGCACGTTGATTATGCTGAAGTTGAAGAATCGGGCCTTGTCCCTCAACCTGCACATTCTTTCGTCGATCGGCCACCAACCGATCATGCGCCTCTGCGTATCGCCCATCACGATGAAAGCTGTTCCCAGCTCGCGTGTGTTGCCGTAGCTTTGGTAGATGGTATGATTACCTCTAAACGTGCGCACCATGGATCATGTCCAACACACCTCCTGCAGTGCTACGATGCCGAAACCGCGGTCTTTCAGTAGGTCGGCGAGTATCTCTAGTTGCACACTTGTTGCCATTCAGTTGAGATAACATAAATATGACTTGCTTAGTCATAATCAAGTTACAACAACTTAATTTGATCATAGGGTGCTACTTGGATGCGGGTGCTCCCAATAAAGTTGAGAGATTGGCTGTTCCACGTACCGAGTTTCCAATCGTAAGTCCTTTTTGTTCGCTGGGGTCGGTTCGTATTATTCTGTTGCTGATTTTCCGTTGCAATTCTTTTTTACGGCTGGCTCGCTGGGCCGGACAACAACCCCCTACTTTCCTGAAGACCATAGTGCACAGTTGAGCTTAGAGTCCTTTCCTGGCACTCGGGCGTCGATCAGCCGCCCCTAACATGGGGGACAGACGCTGTTGCGAGCCGCTCCTTCTGGAGAACCCCCCCCTTCCCTGTCAGCCTACGACCAAAGTTCCCCCCAAAGTTGGTCCCGATCTTTCCTCAGGTTGCTTGCAGCCCAGACGGCACCGCGGGGAGATAGGGATAGGAGTTACTGAACAAGAGGCTAAGGACCACTAAATATGGTCTATTTTAAACCTGCAGGTACGTGAAGTACCAGTGGTACGCATTGTTCAGTCATTTATCATTTAATGAAAGGTAGTACGCGGTTTTTGAGGCATTTTTCCTGGTACAACTTTGAGCCCATCGTCTTATTCGTCACGAACACTTTGGTCTTTGCTTCGCAGCTGCATATCCCTTGCCAAATCATCAGTTTTTTTTTGGCAAATTTGTCCATAAAAGCAAACTTAAACTTCGCAGGAACATCTCCTCGTGCCGACGCCATGTAGAATTTTTGGCCAGGAAGCTGTCCGATATCCATTTCGACGTAGGTTTCATCGTCGATGAGCAGACATCCTTGGTACTTCGTCAAAACCGGCTGGTACAATTTCCGAGCTCGAGTTTTGGTCACGAAACTTTGCTTCAATGTTTTATTCTGTATTTTTGTGCGATTTCATTATCTGATAGTCCAGGCTTTGCTCTGACGGTTCTCAACACCTTCTGGTTCAGCTTGCGGTCTTATGTTCCACTACGACGCTTACCTTGAGGCACTCGATCCATGCTCTTTCGCTCCCTGAAACGTTTGAGCATATCATATACGGTTGATTTGGCGATTTTCAACGTTTTTGCGATTTTTATTGTGGGCCACGTTGGATTATCATCGTGGTTGTGTATAATTTTTTCTCTCCACTCGGCTTCCATCTGGAATAACTTTTGACTCACTGCACGAAACCACCGTGACCTTTATACCACAGAAAGTGGGCGCTTAGGTAAACAAACCGCTATAAAAGAATTCTTCCAGCGGTCACTTTCCGTGCCACTGCAACACAATAAGTGATTCCGGATTCTAACTGCACAGAACTTTAATGGTTGACGAAATCCAATAAACGCAGATCCGGTTTACTTGCTGACCAATTTTCCGAAGTGTAGCTCTATCTCAAAAAAATATTATACAAGCACAGGTTTACAAATCACGAACATATATTTCCACATGCTTTAAAAATGCATCCACCGCACAGTAGGTTGAAGCAAAATATCTAAACTAAGGCAGAAAACCAAACCGAGAGACCGTTTTCACCGGTTGAGGACCGGATCACCAAAAATATATGAAACGGTAGAAACCCGTCAGAGCACAAGCCGGTGAACGCTTGGGTGAACGATTCCTGGCAATCACACAGTTAGAATATAGAATTCACTGCCAAACACGTTATTGTTTACCACGCTACTTCGATGGTAATATAATTTCACGTTTTTCTGATTTTATATCACCCTTGTAAATTGAATGCTGAATTTTGCAAAAACGATCTAGCAAAGGAAAAACACGTCACTTTCGAAGCACGGGTTGCTTCGATTTCCTCTACAGTAATTCAGTAATGACTGTAAAAAATATCACCCGTCTCGGCAGCTTGGATCCCTGTGCTACAAAGCTTAGCAAATATCCGGAAATGGAGTTTTTCGATCGGATTTTTTTTTCCATTCATCCAACTGTGTGTCACGCCACAGTAAAAGTCGTTTCAGATTGTGTATTTATGAGGACACGCGTAGCAAGTCGATAAAGACTGTCCCACCGTGGTTGGTGAATGAAGTTCTCCGAGATAAGTATACAATTCAAAAGGGGCCAGACAGAAAAGAAAAGTTTGCTCATCATATTTATCGTTCCTTGCGTTTTTCGGGTCGATTTGGTCGGTTTGGTTGGTTGTCTAGTGCGGTCTTTGATTCTGATGTCGATTTGAGTTTTGGTTACTTTTCGACAGATGTCTTTTCCAGCTGAATTAAATGTCCATTCTTGTGGCTTCGATGTGAAATCATTTTGCAAAGTTTCATCGTAATCGTGGAACAAAGGCAATTTCTCGAAAGAAGAAAAGTGGCTATTTTGTGGACACAATAATCATCTATCAAACTCCTAAAAGAGACATGCGTTAGTTTGTCACCTACCGTCAGCACGCTCGAAGAGAATCCATAGAAAATTCCTTTTATCCTCCGATGTGGAATTGCCTGTTTGCCTTTTCTGTTTCGGTCCCATTTGTTACACTGAGTGGTACAAGTCGTGTTAATTTTCCACATCGTTTGCTTCATGATACATGTTCCATGCCCAGTAGGAAACCAAATTCAACATTGATGTAACATTTTCTCGATGTTATGTTTGTGATAAAGATGGTCGCAAGTGAAATGATGTTCCGTTAACAGAACAGAATTTCCGTAACATATGATGCTATTACACGAGAGAAGTGCAACTTCTATCCGGGCTCTCATGTCTTAAGTTTTCCCCAAAACCTACTGTCATTTAACATTTGTTTACTTTTCACTTCTTTTTTCACCACAAACCGCAAGCTATAGATATCTATATGTCTGTGAAATGCTCGCTGCCTTGTTTTTGCAGGGTTTTTGCAAACCCTTACTCTTCGGAGGGACGGCATCATACAACAAACAATACACACGAAACTGATGACACCCATGGGAATGAAACTCGAGGCATGGTGCAAATATTTCTTACGCGTGTCTTTTGATTTTCATCCTCATCCTCATCCTCATCGGCTTGCGGAAGAAAGCTATTCAAGGAAAATGAGTGTCATTTTCATTTCCAGTGGCTGCTAGTGCTACGCAGCTTAGTGGTTTGTGTTCACACTGTAAATAATCTTTCATTGTTTATTTGAAGGGAAGTGTCTGGCGGGGGTTGATGGCACGCTGGCTGGATTTACGTTTGCCGTAATTATTGACTGCTTTTGGAAGGTACTCATATTGTCAGACGGTAGGACAAGTCACAGGTTGAATGTTTTTTCAGGCAGTTGGCTGTTTACGTGAGTTTTAAGATGAATCAGGATAGAGTTCACTAGTGATTAGCCCGATAAGTCGAGTTTCCCAAAGTGAAGTTGCTAATCCATGTGTGCTGCAGTGCAGCAAACATTGGTTAACAATTTTAAACTTGAAGTGGTTAGAGACTTGTGTTCTGAAAAACCCAATGTAACAGAGCGATTCAGCAAATATGACGTTTTGTTCTGGCATCCGTTCCTTCCTACCTTGAAACATTCATTCGTAGGAGATGGAGGAGAAAAGATTTCCTTGCACCAATATTCAAATTACGTTGTTGTTTAGTGGTTTCATTGACCTAGGAACTTTTTTATTTGCTTGGTAAAATTATGAGTTTGTTTAAAAAGCGCCATGCAAGCGATGTCAATTTGTTCAATATTGAACTAAAGATGTTTATTCAGAGCACCGACATTATTTTTTTTCCGGGAACTCTTCACTGGATGAAATTTTGTTCGATGAGAAATTGCCTCCCACATAGATTATTGCAATTTTCATCCCTGCTAAAGTTGTTTTGGAGGAATCCTAATTTCCGGAAAAACGAGAAAACGAAAATGGTCCTTTCAACTTTACTTCACTTTCTTGTGACAGGATAACGGTTAACGGTAACAAACAGTTGTTAAGGTTTGTGAAAAGAATTTGCTACATGGGCTTACCACAAAGCTCACGTCTAAGTCCCTTACTTTATAATTTTTATGCTAAAGATATTGATAACTGCTTGGAAGATAGATGCACGCTAAGACAATTTGCAGACGATGCTGTGATCTCCTTTAGAGGTCCACGTGCGGAAATCTTACAAAGACCATTGCAAAATTCCCTAGATAATCTGTCCATCTGGGCCAGAAATTTGGGGATCGAGTTTTAACCGCATAAAACCGAATTGGTAGTGTTTACTAGAAAGCGGTTCTCAGTCCAACTGCGTCTCAAGCTGTTGTGAAGAGACATCAACCAAAGTTTGACCTTCAAATACCTTGGAGTCATGTTTGATTCAAAATGCACTTGGAGTACTTACATTGCGTATTTGAAACAGAAATGTCAACAAAGGATGACTCTTCTAAGATCAATTTCCGGAACATGGTTGGGTGCTCACTCGGAAGTCCTTATTAAACTCCACAAAACAACTATTCTTTCAGTACTCGAATATGGCTCTGTTTGCGTCCTCTCGGCAAGAAACAGCCACCTCATTAAATTGGAACGCATTTAATATCGTTGTTTACGTATTGCCCTTGTCTGTATGCCTTCGAGATTCTAGCAGAAGTTAAACCCTTTCAGAACCGCTCCTGGGAGCTCTCATCTAGAATACTAAACTAGTATGGAATCAGTAACAACCTTGTGATTGAAAACTTCGAAGAGATGCTCGAATTGAGTACCCAGTACTATACGCCGTCCGATATGAAACTTCCATGCTATAACACTCCTAGTGTACGCTTCTCTTCTCACAGTTCCTCCATTGATTATGATCTCTCCATGAAACAGGCTATTCAAGGAGCTCCAGATCAACTTACACTTTTTTTAATTCCCCATTTTTTTATTCAAAAGTACCAGCATGTTAATTGCAATGGAAGAATTTTCACTGATGGGTCGCGCATTGATGGTTTCGGGGTCTACAATGAATACTCATCTGCCTTCCGGAAACTTAAGAAACCTTGTTCCGTGTATGTTGCTGACCTGACAGCAATCAATATCGCATTGGGGATATTTTTCGGTATGCCCATAGACCAGTATTTCATCTTCTTGGATAATCTCAGTTCTATTGAGGCCCTGCAGTTGATGAAAACAGTGAGGCACTCATCTTACTTTCTTTCTAAAATAAGGAAGCAGATGTATGCGTTGGGCGAAAGATCATTCAAGATTATCTTTGTATGGGTCCCCTCACATTGCTCAATTCCAGGTAATGAGAAGGCGGACTCTCTTGCAAAGGTGGGTGCACAAGAAGGCGAGATTTTTGAGAGAAGGATTTCACATAATGAATTTTTCCCACTAGTACGACATAGTTCTCTTCAAAGTTTGTAGAACATTTGGACAAGTAATTCTCTTGGGCGGCGGTAACATTCTATTATTCCAAATGTTCAAAGGTCTGGATGTAAGTCGCGGTTTCCTTCGTGTGATGTCAAGACTTATGTCCAACCACTACTTGCTAGACGCAAATCTCTACAGAATTAACCTCGTCGAAAGCAATTTATGTAGGTGCGGAACCGGTTATGATGACATCAGTCACGCAGTTTGGTATTGCTCGTATAATGCTGCCTCCAGAGCACGACTATTGAATACCCTAGTGACCCGAAGTAGACAACCCTTCCGCGAGGTAAGAGATGTTTTGGGAATCTGATCTTCCCTACATGCGAGCGATTTACGAATTCCTTTGTTTGTCTAATCTAAGAGTATGATGTCATCACACCCTTCCCCCCGCACTCAAGTAAATTTCCTGCCATTGTGTCCCAGTTATACTATTCTTTTGTTTCCGTGCTACTTGTACCTGCCCACAAACTGTGGTCACACATCTGCGGCTTAGTTTCTGAAAGGGGCTGCAGGGACCGAGGATTTGGTAGATGCCGCAACCATGAGCAACAAATAATATCTCAAATAAGTCACCTGCCTAGCCCCTTCCAAACGATAATGTGACCCATTAACCTCGAGCCAGCCACGAGTAATTGGCACCCAACTTTTACTAAAATCGAAAAATAAAACATTGTTTATTACAATATTGAATATCGGCTCCGTAAAGTGTTACACACGCCTGAGCCTAACAAACAAATGAACTTATTAAAAAAAGAGTCGTGAATTAGATAACGATACGTCTACAGTTTGGAGGATTTTTTTTTCAAATAACGTTAATTCCATAAGGAAGCACCACGCATGAAGATTAACTCTTTAAGTGATCTTCCGATCTATTTTACCATTCCTTTTCCTCGATCTTTTATTGACATAATCAGTTCTATTTTTACTATGTGCTTTATTCCTGGAGTGATTGGTTCATTGTTATCACATTTTATCCCTGATGCTCAAAGCTGAGTGTGAACAGGAACCAGCGAACCTACGGAAAAACTGGAACCAAGGATCGTAAACTGGAACGGTCGATCGATCCCAGAAGTGCAACGCCAACTTTCAAACGGTTCAGAACATCCTTGCCCGAGAAGGATACAAGTCGTTCACAGTCAGTAAACATCCGAACCGGCACAAGAATCGATTTTGTCCCCAAGCTTATGAATACTCCGAATTGCCCAGAATTCCGATCGAAAAATCCCGAACAAATCGAAAAATACTGGATAATTTCAAAGCTGGGACTCCAACGAAGCGGCGGGGCAGTAAAAAACAGCCAGCGAATGCGGGCAAAATGGAAGAAATGCGCTAATTCCGTGTCCGTCTACTGTGCGGGCGCTGATGGGTTCCATCAAGAGAAGGTTCGAGATTTCGTTCGAACTGGAGAAATGTAACCATCTAATGCTGTTACTTTGAAGTTTTAATGAAAGTACTGCAAAGAAATCAGTAATGGACTTTTTGAACTTATGGAATCACAAATTACAGGTCCTTTGTGCGTACTAATTTACTTTCAGTCAGCCTTTAGTTGATGCCAACCTTTATTTTATGCTAACTCTAGTTACGTTAGTTAACCGTTATGGTAAATTCAGGAAATTTGCATGGTTTCTGTTAGGCCTTTTGAACTTATGAAGTAGACCTCAAAACGGTAAAATTTTGACTTTTTTGACCCATAAAAAACCTTATTGGAAATTTCCGAAATCGAATTTTTGTATGTCTAATTTCTTAGAAATGCATGATTCGTCGAAATCTGGAGTTTCAAAAAAAAAAAAAAAATTAAAACATCGACCTTCTGGGACAATTTGCGAACTGAATTTAAAATGAAGGATTTGAATTTAATTGCTGAGATATTCATGGCAATGGTATTGAACTTACCTTACCAATCAGGCCAAGGCCGGTGTGACATCTGCTGTACCTCGCCAGCCTCACTGTCTGTGGAGAGTCAGCAGGTCGCCTTCTACTCTACCCGTCGCTTTGTTTTCGAGAACCATTTTAACAGGGCTGTCGTCCGACATTCTAACGACATGCCCAGGTTATTGTAGGCGAACGATTTTAGCGATGTGTACGATGGGAGGTTTCGCCAGCAACTGATGCAATTCGTAGTCATTCGCCTCCTTCACGTCCCGTCTTCTATCTGCACTCCATCGTAGATCGTACGCAACATCTTCCGTTCAAAGACACAAAGTGCGCGTTGGTCCTCCACTAGCAATGTCCATGTTACGTGGCCGTAGAGAACTATCGGTTTAACTAATGTCTTGAAGATGGTCAACTTTGTAGTTCGGCGAACTTTGTTCGATCTTAGCGTCCATTGGAGTCCAAAGTAGGCACGATTGCCAACCATAATGTGCTTTTGTATCTCTCTGCTGGTGTCGTTATCGGCACCAATGATTCCACATACACGAATTCGTCAACTACCTCGATTTCATAACCGTCGATCTGAACTCAAGGTAAGAGACTAATATTGTCTTCTCGTGAGCCTCTTCCCTTCATGTATTATGTTTTCAACGCATTAACCACAAGCCCAATCCTACCAGCTTCAGTTTGATGTACGTGTCAGCCATCGTCTCAAAGTTCCGTGCCACGATATCAACTTCGTCGGCGAAGCCAAATAGTTGGACAGGCTTCCTGAAGATCGTGCTACTCGTGTCTATCCCAGCTATTCGAAGCACCCTCCAATGCAATATTAAACAACAAACACGACAATTGTATTGAAACATATCCTATATCATCATTGGCTATTGCTAGCATATCATGTGTGATATTTCATTTGGGTTGCTCACTTATATTCCAATAGGGTGGTTCTTTATGTTCAAAATTAAAAAAAAAATAAGATTGAGAAATCCTAGAGGGTTTGAGCTGTTTAGTGGAATACCTGTAACTACACAGAAAAAAATAATTAATTTTAACAAGCGCGTAAAATTTCCGCTCGTTTAAATCCAAGCCAAAGGAGGCGTAAACAACGCAATTGGTTGTAGTTCTTGGTGCGCCATACAACAATGTTTGCTATCTTTCATACAACAGGCTTGATTCAGGCTAGAAATTAGAAGAAAAATTAGTATCTTCCATTTAATTCCAACTACCTTTGCTTATCTTCGACAGATACGCGTATTTAAATGGAAGATACTAATTTTTCTTCTAATTTCTAGTTACAGGTATTCCACTAAACAGCTCAAACCCTCTAGGATTGATTCAGGCGTTATCTGGCTTAAAATTACATTAAATATCCCATTATTTTCTACCAAATCTAGCATTCCCTTTATGTGCATTAGAAACGCAGAAAATTCAATGTTTCTTTTTATCTGTGTAGAAATTAGAAGAAAAAATAGTATTTTCCATTCAATTCCAACTACCTTTGCTTATCTTGACAAATACGCGTATTTCGTCTACAATGTGCAGACTTCTCCAGTGTCTCGTACTAATAACTCGACTTGACATGAGAAAATACTAATTTTTCTTCTAATTTCTAAGATTGAGAAGTTCAATGGAATTTTGAAAACAAATGTATTTATGTATATCCTATATAATCGTGTTATATTTTATAATATGTGATATGTGATATTTCATTAGAGTGGTTTAGTATGAAGACGGTCTTTTATCAATTAAAAAAAAAAACCAAGATGGTTGACATTAGATTTGTGATTTCTCATCGTCTCACTTCTATATCATCGTAGGACACTGTCATAATATAATATGTGATATTTAATTAGGGTGAATACTTCATTTTCCAATAGAGTGGTTGTTTAAGTTGAAAAACAAACAACAATAAAAAACGGATTAATCCGCCGATGGTGGGACTGAACCTTACTTGCTCTTCATCACACAGCTAGGGAAACTAGTGCGAACTTCTGTTCAATGTCATGCAGATCGTGTAAAGTTCTGGGACATTCCATGAAATGTCGATAATGTTGTATGCAAATTCGCCTTAGTTAGAACTTTTTCAAGAAAGTTGCTGCTATATGTGAAGTGGTGTACAATTTTGAACGCTCTGATATTTACATAACCATGAAAATTCAGATTTTATTTCTGTGCAGGATTGCGAATTGAAACATGTTAAAAAATGGTACTGGATACTTATTTCATCATGAATCATTTTTAATTCTCTGAAAATCGAAATGCATCAGCTTCACAGAAAACGCGTAGCTCCTGAATTTAACAACATAAAACATTGCATTCCTTCACATGCATTCCAAATGTCAAATCGGTGTAACTGACGTACACTGAAAATGAAAATTTATTTTCGTAGCATTCACTCGTTTCGTAAACATGGGTTTTGTGCATAGAACAAATGTGTCGTTTATTGTATGGAATATTCATATAGATTTTTATCTGGTGAAACGCTTTCATCAAACCTTTTTGTATAATGCACGAAAAGAATTTCGTGAAGACCAGCCAATTGCTGTTCCTCATTTATCGTATTCATGCATGATGGTGTTGCTTCTGGCATAAACGGGAATAATGTCTCAATTCCAAATTAAAAACTGTCGAGAAATAAAACTTCATACTGATTATTCAATTATCTTCTCACGAGCTATTATGGCCTAGTGTGATCAACCGTGGTTTTCTTAACAGCTCTTCAAAAAATTACGAAGGTATCTTCATAAAAACAAAAAACAGTTTCGTTGAAGAAAACAATGAATAGATTCGTTAGTTCTACCTTCAATTTCGTAGTATAAACTGAAATTAATTTTCAGTGTAATGAGTGTGTTGCAATATTGATCAAAAGTACTTAATCGAAAACCTTTCGTTGTTAATGGACTGCAATGTGATTGACATTTGCTGCGCTTGATTCCAGTGAGACATCCTTTGACCCTGAACGTGTTGTTAGTCGATGTAATGAAAACATTGGCATCATAGTATTGAACGACCTGTTTATGTAAGTGCTGGAAAGGGCTAAAGTACATAAATATTAGACATTTCATATATTTTGTCTGTAGAATGAGAAATTACAAAATCCTACGATCAATTTTGATTATAGTTATGGAATAAAAATGCTAAATAAGTACATATTCGTTGAGAATTATGCAGCTGTTGTAAATGGAGACTTTGTTTAATTTTTAAATATACTCCTTGCAGTTTAAACCCGAACAAGATTTTTTTTAAAAAAATTTCCAATCCCTTGGGATAATTTTCATGGGTCGAAAAAGTCAAACTATGACCGCTTTGGGGATCTACTTTACGAAGTCCGATTGAACTTAAATGGATACTTTTTTCGAGGAGTAAAACTTTCGATTACTGTCCATAAATTCGATCGGTAGCCTAGTGTACCCCAGGCGTCAACTCATGTCAGTACATATATTCAATGCCTAAATTATTAACCCGCCCCATGTTGTTAGAAAATAAAAAAAAAAAACAATGCAATATTACACAAGGTATTTTATATAGTATTTATAAATAAATTTATTTGTTGCTATTTAGTCTAGCTAATTAAGTCTTAATCATGAACCTTTTTTATGGAAACAAGTAAATTTTGGTTATACAACACAAATAATACACAAAATACAAATTAATTTAGACCAACTGAAGGTATTCCAAACTATAATTACAAATAATTGACGTGAGCATAAGCATGATTGGTCAGCAGATATTGTTACTCCGTCATTGCCAGATGTGCTATTATTACACAGAGAACCAACCATGATACTTGGGACCCACATATATCCTCAATTTGTAAGAACGGTTGAAAACGGAAAACGTTTTGTTTTATCATACGCTGCAAGAATTCAGTTGATGTTCGTTGATGCCAGATTATTCTCTATTTAGTTCATTTTAAGGAGATGTACGAATATATATTTGAATATTAGTATCGATTTAAACCAACTGTAATGATGCCATTAAGGGCTCTTCATAAAGTTTGATGATGGTTTACTTTAATGAGGAAAGAAACTACCTCAACTGCCTCCAATAGACGCATGAAACTGATTTAAACCAACGGTGAGGATGTCATTGTGGTCAGTCACAAAGTGTGATCGTAGATTTGCATTGTAAAAAAAAATTAAGGTGTTTTTTTATTGGTAAGACAAGGCATTTTTTAATAATGCCTGCTAGTCGATTTGGACCTTCTCCTATCAACATGCTGAAGCCTCTAGCGTGGACTTCTGGTTTGATTGTTTTCCAAGATAACAAACTTAGGTAACTGAAAAGCGTTGCGAGAGTCGAGAACGTAACTACACAGAAAAAAATCCTGATTCTTCAAAGTGATGTAAATATCAGAGCATGTGCAATTGTATTTCATTCCACATGAAGCAGCAACTTGCATGAAATAGTTCATACAAAGACGAGCATTTGCATACAACAAAAATTGACAATGTATGGAATGTTCCAGAACTTCCAACGATTTATGTTTGAAAAAACATTTTTTTTATTTGTTTATTTGTGCACACACATTTTTTTTTTTTTTTTGTTTGTGACACACATTTTTGGAAAAACATTTGTTGTTTTGGGTGATGGGCATGGTGGGCAGGTGGAAAAAAAAAGGTGATGGCGTTGGCGCGTGAAGGAAAAAAAAAAAATGGCGCGCATTGTTTGATGCTGTTTATTTGTGCATTTACATTGTGAAGAAGAAAAAAAAAAAAAAAAAAAAAAAAAAATTTGTGATTTGCATTTATTTGCCTTGCAGCATTTATATTTATATTATTATGATGATATTTATATTTATTTATGCCCTTTATATTATATTGTTAAAAAAAAAATATACCTTGTGTTATTTATTATTATTTGTATGCATTTATGTGTGATCTGTGATCCT
>JASCZW010018589.1:0-15156 GCA_034211315.2 Aedes japonicus | reverse complement strand
ATATCTCATTATTTTTGTTTACCTTCCAGAAGACTCCCTTAATTTGGTCAAATACATATTGTTGCTTTGTTTAGTCCTGATTTCTACAGTAACAGCTGTGAATTTTTAGGTTTAAACTTCAGGATAGTTTGGATATTTTCTTATAATGTCTCTCGTTCTTTCAAGTTATTCAACGAATTCGTTTCAATGCACATCGTTGCTTCGCATAGCCCAGAAAGCATTTGTCACAACTGTAGGTCCTAAGGTCTGACCTCAAGGATAATTTGGTTGACTTAGTATTTGTCATTTTGCCTTATAATGTTTGTTGACCTCTTATAATATTAATTGAATTAGTTTTAATATTTATTGTTACTTTGTTTGCCTTTAAATTACTGACATATATTATTTCAAGATTGTCGCATTATGTCTCTTGATCTTCCCTATTATTCAATGAATTTCGTTCAACACATATTGTCTCTTTGCATACTCCAAAAACCTACTGTAACAACTGTTAATCTTATGTTCTGAACTTCTCTTTGTTTAACCTACATATATTTTGCTGCAGTGTTTACACTTGATTCTGTATACCCCTGCTCTGCCTAATATGTCCACTGAATCTTTGGTGGAGCCTAGTAACGATGCCAATTGATTGTGTCTACTAGAGAAAACTAAGTCTAAACCAAATTCCCTAAGTCGTGGTTTCAGCTTTTGTGTAATGTCTTTAACGAATGGGGCGGATACACGTTTCAGGGGTCTAATTGAATCGGAGAGAGTTGTTTATGATTTTCTATGAAGATGTTTTCCTTTTTGTTGATGATCGCTTGAATTGTCCTCTTTTCGTAACCATTGAGTCTGGTTCAAAGATATATGCTAGTTCTTTGGCTTTTCCTGTTTTAATGAGAGGAAGGGTCAACATCCGGTGGATCCTGTGGTGAAAAAGGGCCATTTTGTGCTGAAAAGAGTGGTTTGAAGTTTAAGGGATAACTCTTTGGGTGTTTGTGGGGTTTTCTGAAGATTTCAAATTCTAAAGCAGATGGTGACAATGATTCTCTCACTTCTAGAAGGTCGAGGAATGAAATTTTACCATCTTTTTCTATTTCATGAGTTAACTTAATGTCTTTGTGGACATTCAAGTCGATGTCGATTTCTGTGATCGTCTTTCCATTCGCTTTAGAAATGTTTTGCCTTTTTATGTATTTACTAAAAAAATGTGTGACAACGGCATCTTATACTGAATCTCATCACAATTTTAACTCATAAAATAGCCTCTCCAGACACGGAACACCTCTGGTATCCGGTAAGAATTGCCAATTTCAATACAAAACAACACTATTTTTTCAGTTGATTGCTTCCTTAATAATTGAAATCGAACGATATATCATGAAATTACACCAAAACCTCGGCCAAGAATCTTAATCAGCTTGCCTTTTCCCTGTGTAACACAAGATATTGCCGGACCATGACACTAGTTTGATCCTCTGTCCGATCGAGGAGATCTTTAAAGAGGAATGGCGCAACACGAGAATTTCTTTAACACAATCAGTTTGGGTTTTATTAAAGAGAATTTCATTTAGACTACAAAACGTCATTTTAAGGCTTCCTTTTCTTGCTTGAGCTCACCGTTGCGGCCGTTGCAGGAACCGTTGGCAGGCTTTGCATCTCCTTTTCAACAGACCATTTATTCCGGCTTTGATGATTCCAACGAGGTCTCGATTTCCTAATACACAATACAAATACACGTAAACGCCGAGCAACACAAAAACCTATATTGTTGGCCGTGGTTACGATTATTTGTGAGTGTATACTGTCGTGTGTGTACTTTCACTTAGGTGCGCTAATGCCAAAAAAGAACCTTGGTTCTACAAAAGCATATACGTTTTTGACCGTTTGTCTTCACTTAATACCACACTTTCCGATCAATGACGTAGCTAGGTAGCTCAATGGTTATCCGTTCTGCTTACTGAGCAGTTGGTTAGGAGTGGAATCCCAGGCCCGTCCCCTTCCTTGCAATATTTCACTTGTCTCTTTCTATCACAACAACCATCACTTACCACAGTGAATACATGATCTAAAAATAATCTGCCTCGCTAACATAAAACTATCCTTTCCTTGACAATTATGGCGACGTAGAGGTAAACACGGTCTCTCTTACAAATGATTGTCAAACTAATCATCCTTCCCCCCTCCCTAAAGACCGTGAGGACGTGGCCGGCGCCGGTACTGATCTATAAATAGAATGAACTAGTGAACTTGTACATTGAAGATGTGAAAGCTACTCCCATGCTCCATCGCTGTGGTGCTCTGTACAATTACACTAGTTCTGTTCAGTAACGGAGTACACACTCAGATTATTTTACAGAAATCTGCAAAGTTTTACCAAATTCTCAACAGCTGAACATTCGGTAATCCGATTATACGGATTTCAGTAAAATTTTACCGAAATCCGGTATTTTTTACAGATATCTGTAAAATTTCGCCGACTACGAAACAACTACGAAATTCGCGGTCTTAAAAAAATCAGTGGGGTTGTGAACAAGACACGACCGGTTGACGTAGACTACGTTAAACCAAGTGATGCATCATAATGTCAGGGAAATTCTGTGTGGCTATCATGAGCGTTAAAAGGGTTTCAATAATTCGTGCCGGTCGCTTACCCCTACCGATAGAAGCAGTTTAAGTCACAATATGACGGGTGCGGCTCTTATGGTACATAAGACCAGCGTTTTGAAGCCAGTATGTAAGAATTCTATTGTACGCTCTTGAGATATTATTTAGAGGCCCTGAAAAGGGCCGTTTGGTTTTATGAAGTCAGTATGTGGGAAAATTATTTTGTACACTCTTTATAACTCTTTGGTGGCCCTGAAAAGGGCCTTTTTGGTTTTAATGATGACACGACCACGGTTGCACGTTTTACGATGGACCATCTTTAAGGTCTAGAGAATAGTTGAGGATCTGTTGGGGAACATATAATTATTAAATTAATGATAGTTTTGCTCATTCTTATAATCATAATCGCTTGACATTACTAAATGTTTATTCGTATGTCATACTGTGCCTGAACGGCCTGCATCTCGGAATTCTCACCATCGCCGGAACCATCAACAATGTTTTGCATCGTTTGGGGGATTTCAGTAACGACAGGCAGCGGAGGAAATTCTATAATACGTACATACAAACATGACTGATACCATGTCTCCTTTTCAACATTCACCATTTAAATACCATACCATTCGGATCATTTGTATACAATCTGAATTGTAGTATGCTTTTGCATAATTCAACTTCAAAGAATCAAAGATTTGCAATTTATGCAATTTTAGCAATTCTAGATTTCAAGGGTAATAATAAACATTGAAATACTCTAGAATTTAAATAACGATAAAATTCGTTATCAGAAAATACCCGACAGGTTTAGTGATTGTTATGAAAACACAATAATCAATTGCAACATTTTCAGATGTGTAAGCGTCTCTAAAAATGTTCAAAATTCAGGAAGTTTTATCAAATAGAAAATAACAAAAATTATCTTGCAGTTGTTGTAAGGTTATATACAAGTATATAGGGTACATGTCCCTTGACTCAGTCGATTATGTAGCGCACGATTATAATTTTAACTATAACTCATACATTAGTTTTGCTAGAAACGATATTCAACTAGTTATTCCTTTGCTAAGACATGCTCATCAAAGCGTTTGCTGTACTAGAACATGAAAAGTCACCAAAATTATTAAGTCGAAAACATTTGATGGATATGGATATCATTAAGGATTCTTGTTCGAACGAGTTTCAGTAAAGTTTATTTATTTCATCGCTCCGGGCATTTATTTATATAATCACTCCGGGCATTCGGCTATATTCGGTATACCATACGAAATATAAAGATACTTTATAACATCTAAATGACTTTCTCATGTGCCATTCCATTTCAAAACATTAAAATTCCCACTATATGCATTTAGTTATATAGGTGTTGGTATGAATAAGCCCTTCGATCTTTTTTTGGCGGCTTAATTCCAGTTCGTTCAAGCGACACGTACGGACGTGTTTTTCGCTCTCTCGGTTCGAAGTTTTCTTTCTCGTGTTTCCCTCTCGTTCGCTTTCTCGCGATTGCGCGCCCGGCTCGTGATATTTCGCCAGCTCTTGCCAACCTGCTGGCGTTGGCAAGCCAAAGAAACATTGCCAGCGTGTGCAACCTTTTCCGCTCGACCTATTGCCGTCGCAATGGGTCGTAAAAATCAACACGTGGTGACAACCACGCCGGCGGCATCAGCTCCCGCAAGTACACCGAGCTGCTCCAAACGGCATGACGACGCTGATTCATAAGATCCCAACGCCCGCTTACTAGCGTGCAGTCGGTTTGCTGCGCTCCCGGTACAGGTGGTACCGAAGAAAGTGAAAATCCCACCGCTTTTCACCACGTCCAAAAACATTGCTGCACTCAAAACTGAGCTTGCAGCAATTAAACTCAATCCACTGTTTAAGCTGTGCAGTACGGGCACAAAGATAATGTGCTCGACTGAAGCTGAGTACCGTGCTGCTGGCGCTCATCTGGTCGCCAAGCAACACGAGTTTTATACTCATGATGTTCCCGGAAACAAGCCGATGAAGGTGATTCTGCGTGGCCTCCCAGATTACACTCCGGAATACGTCTTTGCCGAGCTGCAGGCGGTGTCATTGAAACCTTTGAAGGTGTTCGCCATCAGACGTCAGCAGCAGGGAAACCACCGGGACCAACTGTATCTGGTCCATTTGGAGAAGGGTTCCGTCACGATCGACGACCTCAAGAAAATACGGGCCATCTCCAACATCATCATCGAGTGGGACCGGTACCGCCCAAAACAACATGACGTGACACAGTGCGGTAAGTGTCTGGCGTTTGGTCATGGGACCCGAAACTGCCACATGAAGCCCCGGTGTGGAAAGTGTGCCGGAGCGCACACCACCATGGATTGTGCCCCGATGGATGAAGGTGCCTTATCCAAGTGCGCCAACTGTGGTGCTAACCACGAAGGCAGCAACCGAGCCTGTCCCAAACGAGCGGAGTATTTGGCCATCCGCAAACAGGCGTCAACCAAGTCTCGGCATGGTCAACGCCGCCCGCCACCTCGAATGGACGAGGAGAACTTCCCGGCGCTCCGGTACCAAGTGCCGAATCTACCACCAGTTCCATTGAACCATCGCCAAGCAAACCGCCCGCCACCATCCGTTCAGCAACGATTCGCGGCTGCCGCCGCCGCCCCCAACCCAGCTCCTCCTCCAGGCTGGGGCAATTCGAATCGCAGTACCTCCACGCAACCACACGTCGATGGACAGCTCTACGACTCGGAGCAAATGGTCGAGTTCGTTCAAGAGCTCTACCGCCAACTACGTTCCTGCCGCTCCAAGGAGGAACAGCTCAAAGCCGCCACATCCGTGACGATGAAGTTCCTGTGCAAGCATGGACCATAAACGCACCATCAGCATCGTTAATTGGAATGCTTGTTCCATCCGGAACAAAACGACTGAGCTCGGTGACTTCCTTAACAGGAAGGCCATCGACATCGCCATCGTCACCGAGACACATCTCAAGCCGGAACTGAACATTTTCATCCCTGGATATCGGATTGTGCGACTTGATCGTAGCGGCTCTACTGGAGGAGGAGTTGCGATCGCCCTGCGCTACAACATCAACTGCCAACTACTTCGAGCTTCCAGCTGCAGTCCATCGAAGCCATCGGAGTCGAGATCGAAACTGCTGTCGGCCCTATCACCATCATCGCGGCTTATTGTCCCAAGCAAGCCAGCACCGCTAACGGAACAACAACGGTCCTTCGGAACGACATTCGCAAGCTCACTCGGAGGCAGGGACAGTTTATCATCGCCGGCGACCTAAACGCGAAACACGAAACCTGGGGAACACCCGGCGGAACCGGAACGGAATAATTCTGCAGGAAGACCTGGAAGAAGGGACATTACACCGTCCTGGGCCCGGATACTCCCACCCGGTTGAGCAGATCCGAGGTCCATTCAACAATCGACATCTTCCTCACCAACATGGGAAACAACATCGCCCAGCCGATCGTACACCAGGAGCTCAGCTCGGACCACTATCCGGTGGTGGCCGAAGTTGGCTCCTCGGTCAACCGGCATCGTATTACCAGACGGAACTACCATCGCGCCAGTTGGGAGAGGTTCCGACAACACGTTGACGACAACATCGATTTCGATATGCGCCTTGAGTCGGTTGATGACATCGAACGGCAGCTGCAGAGCATCGAGCAAGCGATCTCCGAGGCCAGGATCAACATGTACCGGTAATAGATCAGGTGAGTGACTCTGTACCCATTGATAGACCCACCAAAGAACTGATTCAATTGCGCAACGCTACCCGACGGCAATACCAGCGAACTGGTTTGCCTACTTTAAAAAGTCATTGCAATCGGATGACTAAAATTATTAAGGCCAGAATGGTGGACCTCAGAAACAACAATTTTCCGACAAGATCCGCTCTCTCCCAGATTGTGCAAAGCCGTTCTGGAAGTTGACAAAAATCTTAAAAACTAAGCCAAGGCCCATTCCACCGTTGATCCCACTTGACAGCAATCGCTCCACGGATCGCTTAATTACTCCTGCAGAGAAGGCTGTTGAGATAGGTCAACACTTCGTCAGCTCCACAATCTTGGACTAAACATCGTCAGTCCACACGAAGCTGCCGTTAACGAGCTTGTACACTACATCCATCAAAGTCCCAATGACTTCCCGGAAGAGTTGGAGATCTCAGCTGACGAATTGTTGACCTATATCAAAGCGGCTAAGAACATGAAGGCCCCAGGTTTCGATAATATCATGAACTTGGAGCTCAAGCAATTGAGCCACCAGTTCTATAACCATCTGGCGATGGTCTTCAACCAATGCCTCCGACTTAGCTACTTCCCCTCGTGTTGGAAGTCAGCCAAAGTCATTCCTATCCAGAAACCTGGGAAAGATCCTTCATGTTCCAAGAGCTATAGACCCATCAGCCTTCTCTCAGGACTATCAAAACTGTTTGAAAAAGCAATCCACCGTCGGCTTCTTTCATCTGCCGACGAGCTGATACATCTTGCTCGACGAACAGTTTGGCTTCCGACGTGGTCGGTCGACAATTCACCAACTTAATCGAGTCAGTAACATCCTCAGACGGAACAAGTCTGTTTCGAAATCATCTGCCATGGCACTTCTCGACATCGAGAAGGCTTTCGATAACGTGTGGCATGATGGCTTGGTGTACAAGCTAAAAGGATACAATCTTACCATTTTTCTGGTGAAGATAATTAAAAATTATCTGACGGACAGGACATTCCGTGTTTCGCTGCATGGTGCAGTTTCCGATGCACAGGAGATTTCCGCCGGTGTTCCGCAGGGAAGTATACTAGGTCCACTTCTGTTCAACCTATTCACCTCGGATATACCCCGCTCCCTGAAAATGGATCTCTGTCGTTGTTCGCCGATGATACCGCAGTCGTCCACAATGGTAGGGTAATAAGAGCGCTTACAGCGAAACTGCAGCGAAGCCTGAATGTTCTGTCTGAATACTTCACCGAATGGAAGATCTGTATCAATGCGGCGAAGACCCAGGTCATCCTATTTCCACACTCCAACTCTCCCAGACTTGTTCCGCCTGAGGATTGTAAAATAAGACTAAACAACACAACGGTGGAATGGGCCAAATCAGCTGTCTATCTTGGCATTACCATAGACAGCAAGCTTATTTTTAGGGAACAGGTTGACAAAACTGTCACAAAATGTAACGTTCTGTTGAAACTACTGTACCCATTGATCAACAGAAGGTCTACATTATCCCTGAAAAACAAGCTTGCTGTCTACAAGCAAATCATACTTCCAGTCATCGAGTACGGCATGCCAATCTGGGAGAGCTGCGCAAAAACACATCACCTGAAACTTCAGCGTGTCCAAAATAAGTTCCTCAGGATGATCCTGAACACCCCTCCGAGGACAAGAACATCTGAGGTCCACCGTCTGGCCGAGATAAAAATGCTCGACGATCGCTTTAGTGAGTCTATCAATCGGTACAGGGCACGCTGCCTGACATCGGATCACCAGATCATCCGGAATCTGGTTCCCCACCCCTAGGTTTTTCCAATTGTAGTTTTAGTTGTAGATTAGGTAGGTTATCAAATTTTAACAAACAATGCCCCAAGGGCTGAACAGAAAATTTCATGTAAAACACATAACACTTTAAACACACCAAACACACAAAATTAAACAAAGCTGAAGAGCCCAATGGGCTAAAACACATCAAATGTTAAAATAAGTACACAAGACAAAAGAATGGATATATAAAACATGTTAAGTAAGTAAGCCCTTCGAAAAATACACAACCGCTCACTCTTACTTTTCCATTGAAAACTAACTTACTAACTAACTAACTAACTAACTTACATTTTACTATGTGATGAATACATTTGGCCATAGTTGGGAATATAAGGTTAAATGCGTACCTAAAGTATGGTCTATGGTTTTCATGTGAAATTATTATTCATGTTTCTATGTGAATAACAGGTAAATTAGTGAGTCCATCATGGCTAAAACGTTAAGGAAATCGAAATATATATATAAATATATTAGATCTCGCTGAAGAAAGAGAGTGAGTTTTATAAAATATCATTATTCTTTGCAATGGGTATGGGAGAAAAGGTTGGTTAATATATGATAAATTCTTATAAATATAAAATAAACACCTGAGAAAATAATCACACATTAAAATATGTTCAGTGCATTATTTGTATCGATATCATTTTTAGGTTCATATGATATAAAAGCACGCGATGCATGTCATCACCAGAATACAATTAATACTATGTTGAAATTTATTTAGACAGGGAGCGATAACATAGAGAGATATCCAATTGCTATGATGACATGCACTTTGTCAAATTGATTTAAATTAAATAAATATCAATTTCCTATATCTAGTTGAAGGACCTTCTCCAGCGTCCCAACTAGTTGTTGGCAACGCATAACCTCTTGCTGCTTTCAATTTCGCCCGATAACTACGAGCTCCCTCGGCATCAGTGCACGGTCGTTTCGGAGGATTTCCCGTATGTTCGCTCTTTATGCGCTTCCTGAATCTGCGCAAGCGTTCTGGATCAAATCGGTTAGGCATTCTCACTTTCACTATCGGCACTAGATTAAATGGCGCACAAACCGAACGAAATATTAATTGAATTCTTATATCTCTCTGAACTGGATTGGTTGTCCTCAAAAGGACAGATTATTTATTAGTGGGTAGCGCCAACCAGCTGGGTAAAATTTTCCCGACGGCTCGCCCTCCATGGAGGTGTTTTTGCAGTTGCGGCGAAGGAATCGGCACCATGATATTAGGCGAACAAACCGAACGAAATAAAAGTTTAATTCTTGTATAAACACCTCTTTTAATTTTATTGGTTGTCCTCATAAGGACAGGTTATCAATTTATGGATTGCGCTAACCAGCTGGGTAAAATTTTTACCGACGGCTCGCCCTCCATCGATCACCGAACTAAATTTAAGATTGGTTCTTTAAAGGCTCCACCAAACTGCAGCGTTTTTTTTTTGCCGCCGCAGCGAAATCGCGACGGAAAAATCGCCGCGGTGAGATAACATGGCGGCTTATGAGAGCGCACAAACCAACGCGATTAAAAACGCATTATCGCGAGCCTTATTAATCAACTCTTTTATTTTAAAAATTTATTGTCCTCAAAAGGACAGATATTTTCCACATACTGCTGCTCGCCCCCAAGGACGCTTTCCCCCAAACAGCAGCGTTTTCAAAGAGCGGCGAAACAATCACCGAAATGAGGTAAGATGGTGGCTTGCACAAACCGACGCGATTGTGCGCCCCCATAATCCGCCATTTTACCTCATCGCGACGAACGCTGTTTGGGAGAGCTTTGCCATATTACCACCAGCTGCCTCTGCGACCAGCTCCGCTGCCGGCAAATGAAGCAGCTGCGACCAGCTGCCTGCGAACAGCTACCAGCGAACAGCTACCAGCGACCGCCTCCGCACAGCTTCAATGCTGCCAAGCGACTGAGGCAAAATTTTCCTAAGTGTGCGTTCTATGCCGTTCTCAGCTGCATGCGAGACGTACATGGAGAGACGAATGACATGATTGGTTAAAGTCTCTCTCTAACACAAAGAAGAAGAAGATGATGCAAGACGTTCCTTGCTTCGATTTGAAATCTGTGATAGGAAATTTGGTAAATTTACTCTGCAAAATGGCATTATAAGACATCACCTTATATTTGCGTTATTTTCAATAGTTTACTATTGTTTGAGAATTATATTTGACAATTGAACTGGAGCGCGGTAAAATTTCCGACCGATTGAAAAAGAAATCATGTAAATCTATCGTGGATTATTTGAGTTATTCGCGTACAAAACGTACGGTTTTTCGTGACGGTCGCAAAATTTTAGATTTTCATTTGACACCCTACCCTTGCCGTAAGACGTAGTCTACGTCAAAAACGTCAAAATCAACGCGGCGTACTACAAAACTGAGGTTTTGGAAAAGGTTGTTGCCCCCAGTCTCCGAAGCCTCTACGGCGATGAGCACTACGTGTTCCAGCAGGACGGTGCACCAGCCCATACGGCAAATGTGGTTCAAGCCTGGTGTCGGGACAATTTAACCGACTTTCTGGACAAAACTTTGTGGCCTCCCAGCTCCCCGGACTTGAATCCTCTCGACTTTTTTGTTTGGTCCTATATGATGGCGAAGCTGAACGAATACAAGGTCAGCACTTTGGATCATTTCAAGACGGTAATTCTCAAAATCTGGGACGAAATGCCCATGCAGTCCGTGCGTGCCGCCTGCGACGCGTTCGAGAAACGTTTGAAGCTCGTTAAGGAGTACAAAGGGGGGGTCATTCCAAGAGAAATGTTGTAAACGTTCCTTGTAAACATAGCTTTCAATAACATAAATCCAAAAAATAAAAAAACATGTTTTCATTTTTTTAACAAATTTTGAAAGTGTATCCGAACTTATTGAACACCGTGTACATCTGAAGAATTACTTGCGTGGTATGGCATGAGATTTACTTTTTTCAATACCGTGCAATTTTGTAGAATTTGTAACCACCGAGCTACCCAGCCGCGTCAATGGTATGGCTTGAGATTTACATGTTGATTATCCGGGATAGCTGGTCAACCATACAATTCGAAAGGAAAATGAAATCAAGGCCCCTTTCTTATTTTCCTAGCATGTTTTACAATCGATCAACGTTTTCAAATTACGGCTTCCAAGAAACAAGATTTCGGAAGGTCCAATCCAGAAATGGTTGTCACGATGGAAAAACGAAGTCTGCTCTCCTTGATCGCTTTGACCGCTCCTCAACCAACGTAAAGGGTGTACGGAATCAAATTGCGACACACAACTATTTGGCAAAATTCGTCCGTTCAACCAATCATCTTCAAACTTGCAGGGAGTCAAATAAAACATGTTATAAATATTTTCCCATGTGTGTTTTATTCATAGGGTCCTGTAAAACATTTGTACCAACTTTTTTTTTTGCTTGGCAATTCATCTTTTCTTCATATCTTCCTCCGATTTCACTTCATTAGGATGCTTCCAATGTGCTTGCTTCATGATGGCTCAGTACTTTTCAATTGGCTGCAGTTCCGGTGCGTTCGGGGTGCTGAGATGCTTCGGCAAGAAATTGACCTCCTTAGCCTTGTACCACTCCAAAACCCGTTTCGAGTTATGACACGAGGCTAAATCCGGCCAGAATTTTAGGACCATCGTGTGACCTCGGATTGTTTAGACGTTTTTGGAGGCATTCCTTAAGTACACCTGCCCATTGACCGTTCCAGTTGTCATGAATGGGGTGCTCCGCTTTCCACACGAGCATATTGCTTGCCAAATCAGACATTTTTTGGCAAACTTTGATATCTTCTGCTTTCTAACGTCCTCAGGGACATCGAATTTATGATGAGCAATGAATAACTGGAGCCCCGGAAGCTGCCGGAAGTCTGCTTTTACATACGTCTCATCATCCAAAACGAGGCGATGTGGTTTGGTCAATATCTGGGTGTAGAGCTTCCGTGCACGTGTTTACCTACCGCATTCTGCCGTTAATTGCGATTAGGCGCCCTTTGGACTTTGTACGTGTGTAGTCCTACACGTTTTTTTCGCATCTTGCTCAGAGGCGTAGCCAGGATTTCAAATAGGGTGGGGCAAGATATTTTTAGAGAGAGAGAGAGAGAGAGAGAGAGAGAGAGAAAGAGAGAGAAAGAGAGAGGGAGAATTACACCGTCTTCAACCAGCGGTTGCACACACTGAACACGCTCGGTGGACCAGTAGAGTAGAGACATTTGCAAGTTCCACCGGCTAGAGCAGGAATCGAACCCTCACTTTTTGACAATCCGCCTGAACGATGGATGGATTATCTTCTCTACGCTTACCCGAAGTACTTTAAAATACTCTTCAAGTTTTGGCAACAAGATTCAGTAGTTCTAGGCTTGTACTGGAATTAAAAAAAAACAAAAATGATTTTAAAAACCTGTAATATACATCAACGTAATTGATTCAAACGTATCACAAACTGATGTTATCAAGGAAATACGATGCACAATAACATCCACTAAATGGATCGGTCTTCAAATTACACCAGAAAAACATTATTAGTTGCATGAATGTAATAATCACATATTAAAAACATAAATATTACACGAAAACCAATGCTTATAAAGAACTCCGCAAATTTTTTAAATATTACACGATTTAGATGCTTTATCGCATTTCGTTTTTATGTAAAATTAAATCTCGCAACACAGCCAAACATTTTCTTATTTTAGCGAATTCGTTTTTGATTCAGTTCCAAACTGGATCGGATATCAAAATTGGATCGGCTTTTTGTGTGTTTAACATCAGTGTATACGGTTTTATTTGTAACTCCAATCGGGTTGAGGTTTGCGCTGACAATAAGTTCAGGAATCGCAGGTTGAAACTAGTTCCAACCTAGGTTCAAAATCGAATTCAATATTTGTTTGTTCACAACACCGAACATTTTCTTCTTTTTCACGGAAAAATTGCGGAGATCGAATCTTCACTCGAAGGGTATCTTCCGGAAGAAGTCATCCATCCAGAACATGCTGAGTTGGACGCCAAATGCCATTAGTAGACCAATGCTTTCGCTGGCGAGAGACAAGGCCGGGAAGAAGATGACCACAGAGTTGTTCAAGCTGGTTCAGATCTACATGGGTGATCCGAAGGCTCGGGTCGGGATGAGTTTGTATTCGGTGGCAATCGACATCATTGCGATGGCTATAGGTCAGACGCAATTGAGAGACGAGCTGTACATCCAGATTTGTCGGCAAACGACTGAAAATCCCAGCCGTGACTCGCTGGTTCGTGGTTGGGAATTGATGGCAATTCCGACCTCACCAACGTTCTAACTGGCACTGCTCGGTTGTATCAACAGGCACAGGGATCCAACGTTTGCGACCAGCATTCCGGATGTTGTTAAGTGGAAGATCCATGAGTAGATTTCGCACTACACAACTATCGCTTGCCGGAGGTTGGATAGGATTGGCAGTTCCGGGCGGAAGCAAGAGAAAAGGCCAACCGAGGATGATATTAACCAGGCGCGGGAGCAAATCTTTCGTTGATGTAATATTTCACATTTTTATAAATGCATTCTTATTTTGTTTATTATAATTGTTATTATTATTCTTTATTATAATAAAAGCAATATTTTGTTTAAATTTCCGCCTTTTTTCTTCATTGAATAATATCCTAAAATATCCTTTACATTATAATTTTTACATTGCTCCCTTTACGTCGCGACTATTTAGTACGTCGCGACGATACACGTTGTCTCGATGAGTTACGTTGTCTCGTTTACATTGACCAAATAACATCGATACGTAGTGCATCATTTTATGGTGTACATCGTGACAACCTAATATTACACAACCGATGGAATGACCTATGTGCATCTGATTCTGTGTAATATTCAACAACTTTATTTGTTGTGTAGAGATTGATTGATCGGATTGGAGATAATCATATCATTTAGTATAGGATCAAGTCTCCCCCGATTGACGCTAAACCAATGAGTCAGGACATCAATAGAAGCATAAAGTTGCCAGAAGGCACGAGATGCATCTACACACTCTTACTTTTACCAAATCCCTAAATCACAATTTTGAATGGATTCGCATAGTTTGTTATTAAGCAGCTTCTATAGGATTGAAACAGTTGTAAAAACTAAAAGTTTACAAAAAAAAGTTTGCTTCGAGCATCGGCTGTGAAAGGTTGTATCGATGCTTTATTACGCACTATTTAGCTGTCGGCCATGACGTTTCGTATTGTTTCGGTTATGTATAATACGATGTGAGTAATCGAGTGAGCACAGAAAAATAAACAACAAACATGCTTCCTGGTGAGATGTTGAGGTTCGCCGGGCTGGTGTTCCGGTGGTGGGGATCACAATTAATTGTGGTCCAAAATATTGGTTTGCCATGCTCGCCGTACCACCATATCCTGGAGCAAGTAAACCACTATCCCATTTTGTTATTGGCTTGAATAGCACTATTTGTAAAAAAAAGGTTCAAATCAGAAATAGGCATTAGTATTAAAGAAATAGAGGTAGGTTATATTTAGGATATAACCGCAAGTTTTACGTAGGATCGCATTGGTGTTTCTCTTTTTATGAAATTTCCTTCTCTTATTTGACCTGTATTCGGGCGAGGCAGGCGCTGGTTATTGCATAAGTTTAATATCACCATTTTTTTCACATCTAGAACACCATCACATCACCAAACATTAACTGGTGGTTCTCTGTGTAATAACAGCTCATCTGGCATCAACGGAGTAGCAGCCTCTGGTGGTCAATCATGTGTATTATCTTACTAATGCTCATAGTAACGCATAAAATCTTTGAATAGGATAATAGAACTGTAACTTTTTGCTCTAATTTGCATGCTGTCTTGTCTCTGAAATTTGGATATGAGCCGTTTCGTCTCGCCCATAGAATATCATATTTTAAAAAAAAATTTAGTCTTTACTATTTAAAAAAAAATTCTCATGGATGCCCACTTTTTGCACTTGTTTGCTACATCTTGTCACAAAATCGAGGCAACTTCGCGCTTTATCATTGAGGCAAAGGGGCTGTATTTGTAGATAACATTAAAATTCAAAAAATTGATTCAAAAGTTAGGG
>JASCZW010018588.1:0-15163 GCA_034211315.2 Aedes japonicus | reverse complement strand
CCAACGGAGCCACCTTTGACTTGAACGTCAGTAGCTGGACTCGAACGTTTCCAACGGATTCCACCCGGACGTAGCAGCGCTGATCCATACGCCTTCAACGACGCGCATCGGAGAAGAAATGGAACTGGAATGATGTCGGTTTGGCCAATCAAATACAGCGAGGAATCCGGAGTGTAGCGATTGTATCGAGCGTTCCGTGAAATGCCTTCCACTCGGATTGGAAATGTGGAGGAAGGGGACGATCCCACTCGTAGGAATCTCCGTTTTCGGTCTTCAGCCCCAATAAACGCTGCATGAACAGCTTAGCGACGACTATTGTGGGTCCCACTAGGCCAAGGGGATCAAAAATCTGGGCAATATACGACATGACCTTCCGCTTGGTCAAAACAGAAGCTGGTAACGGTAGCTGAACCTTGAAGCTCATCATGTCACTTCTCGGTTTCCAGACGAGCCCGAGGGTGGAGACGGACTGGTCGTCTTGAAGGTCATGGTACTCTTCTGGAATTTCGGCGAGGAATTCAGCAGAGTTCAAAGCCCACTTTTTCAGTGGAAACCCTGCTTCAGATAACATGGCGGATATTTCTTGGCGTAGGTGGATAGCGGAGTCAACGTCGTCGGCACCAGACAGGAAGTCATCCACGTAGAAATCCTTCTGGGCTACCGTGGCTGCGGCTGGATACACTTCGGATGCATCTTGATCGATTTTTAGGATGGTGCGTGTTGCCAGGAATGGATAGGATGCAAACCCGTACGTCACGGTTTGCAATTCGTACGTAGTGATCGGTTGATCTGGAGTTGAACGCCACAGGATGCGTTGATACCGGCGGAACGATGGATGCAACTGGATCTGCCGATACATTTTTTCGACGTCAGCAACAAACGCAATTTGATGGGTTCGGAATCTTACGTGGATCGACAGTAGGTCTTCTTGAACGACGGGTCCAACTAGCTGTAGGTCGTTCACCGAAAATCCAGACGACGTCTTACATGACGTATCGAACACGACTCGGACTTTCGTTGTGGTGCTGGATTCTTTAAACACCGGATGGTGTGGCAGATAGCAGTGCGGCTGGCTTTCATCTACTTGATCCACGAGTCTTTTCGTGTGACGTAGGCGTTCGTATTCTTCCATGAAGCGACAGTAGGCCTCCTTGGTGGCTGGATCTCGCTCAAGTCTTTTCTCGAAATTCAGGAAGCGGCGTTCGGCGATCGAGCGTGATTCGCCGAGAGTGACGAGCGGATCGAAGGTGAGTGGTAAGGAAACGACGTAACGACCGGACGAGTCGCGAGTGTTGGTAGCAGAATACAGATCTTCACAGAGGTTTTCTTCAGCCGTGAATTTGGAACAGGATTCAACGACTTCTAAGTCCCAGCAATTCTGGAGGGCTTGTTCTAGATTACGGTCCACAGGGGTGAGGTGAAAGACGCTTGGAACTTCGGGTGATTAGATGGATACCTTTCCAGACACAGTCCATCCGAAAGAGGTCTCGACGAACACAGGCTGTCATTCGGCGTAGGAAATGTTGCTGCCAGTGTGCAGCTCGTGGTATGCGTCTCCACCGATACTGAGGTCGATTTCAGCTGGCATGTGGAAGCTTGGATCAGCAAGCGGGGCATCGGGGAACTTCCACGAAGATACATCAATCGGCATGGTTGGCAAACAGACAGTTGGTTTCTTCAGAATGAGGAATTCGAGCGTTGTGCTGTACGATAGCAGCTTGGACTTAATCGTAGCAGTCAATTTACGCTTGATCTGCTCTGAAGTCTCTCTTATTCCCGACACGGCGATGTCTACCTTCGTTCGGTGGAGATTGAGTTTGTTTGCAAGCTTCTTCGTGATGAAGCTGCTCATTGATCCTGAATCAAGTAACGCACGAGCGGAATGCTCGCTGCCATTCTGGTCCACAACTAGGAGGGTAACCGTTTCCATTTGGACAGTGGAGTGCTTCGATTGTACCGACAAACTCACTTGGGGGTTCGGATTCGCTGGTCTGCGAGTCTCGACGGATGTCCACGTGCATGGATTCAGTTGTTGGGATGGCTGACCAGCTATGGCTACAGGAGTGGATTGAACCTTGGGAGCTACAGTTTCCTGCAGCAGGGTGTGGTGTTTCTGGTGACAGTTTCGGCAATCATACTTGGATGCACAATTTCTACTTTGGTGTCCAGAGCGGAAGCAGTTCCAGCATAGGCGCTTCTGGCGGTTCTGGCAGTTCCAGCTCTCGGCGCTGGCGAACGAACATCTTGGCAAATGATGGACACTGGAACAGGAAATGGCTTTCTGGACAAGCGATGCAGGACGGAGCGGAATTGGATACTAGCTTGAATGGTTTCTTTTGGATGGGATTAGAACCGGCCACCTAGACTTGGCCGGGTTAACTGTAGCGATGGTGTAAATCGGTGACGCCGGATTTCACCATTCGAACCCTTTGGTACAGAAACTCAACTAACTGCTCGTAAGTGACATCATCACAACTACTGGTCTTCTCTTCCCAGGATCTGAGGGTCGTAGGGTCCAGTTTGTAACAAAGCAGATTGATCAACGGAGTATCCCAATGGACAACAGGTTCGTCGAGCTACGCTAATGCTTTGACATGCCGTTGGTAGTCATCTATTAGATCGTGCAGCTCTTGAGGTGACTCTTTCTTGAGTGGAGGGAGGTCGTACAGGGCACGGAATAGTTGACGCTTCAGATATCGCTTGTTGTCATAGCGTTTCAGTAGTGCGTCTCACGTTAGCAAATAACTATCCGAGATTATGTCGATCGATTCAAACGGCTTGTGAGCTTCTCCTTCCAGGGACTGCAGAAGGTACTGCAAGTTGGCGACGGTTGGAATGTCCGCGTTGGAATGGACCATGGAGGTAAACGTATCAAGGAAGGAAAGCCATCTGGAAAAGTCTCCATCAAATTAAGGAAGATCGACCTTAGGTTACCGTAGATGGAAACTGAGTGGAACTGCATGGTGATTGCCCGTTAACGACGTGTTCAACGCTGCCTGATTGGGATCTGTGGAACGCTTCATCAGCAGAAATCCCTTGGCCGTACAGAATCTCGATTCAAACATTGCCCGCTCTTGAAGATGCTCCTCAAACTTTTCAGCATCGTCGTACCTCTCGATCTCCGTCTGCAGGTCATGGAACTCGTTGCAGACTCTGTCCAACGCTTCAAGACGAATTGAGATCTGGAATACATCGTTTTCGTTGTCAAACTTCTTGATGAATGCCTCCACGGAATCACGAACGACGAGCAATGCCTTCCGTTTCATTAGGCATTCGGCCAACTTCTTTTCAGGTCTGGACATTTTGGGTCACAACATCACCACTTCACTAACACCACAAATCGGAAAATACGGAAACGAAATCGGAAAATCGGTACGTAAATCGCAAAAATAGAATCCTTCCCGACGCGTTGTACCGTTTTCTACACGGCGCGAGATCGGAAAGTGACACAAGTCGATACGTATTTCTCCTTCCCGTCGCGGTATGCCACTTTCTACACAGCCGAAAACTCGGTAATGGTACGCAATTCGAACGTAAAACTCATTTCCGACACGAACGTACCACTCACGTGACTCGACTTACCACCCACCACCAGCAAATACACACTTTCAAAATGAAAAAACTCAAATCAATTTGCGATGATTGGGATTATAGATTAAATCTTTATTTTCATGCGGAATCTCTCCAATCGGATACACTGTTGCCTCGCCAAAGCAACGTTTCAACAATACTGCCAACTGTGTGGAGGCCTATTCAATTTGCGCACATTCAAATTGGCATCAAAATAGCTTGGCTTGGTCAGCCGTACAAAGCTATTGACCTCCGCTGTAGATCTAACAATAGCCGGTGCGTAATTTTTTTTTGCTACTATTATTTTGGTGTCTGAAGTTTAACGTGGACAGGCTTTAGTAACCTTAGTAACGAAATCACTCGTTAAAAACAATATCGAGCAACACAAGTGTTTGATGACTCAAGAACTTATTCAGGACCAGATTGACAATTTTTTTGGACTGGAGCTGGATAAGTTCTGTGCAACTCATAAAGCTTCGCAGTCATTGGCTAACGTTCCTTCTCATCCACCAATCATTAAAAATGCTAACATCAAACTGATGTATGTGCCACTCAATACAACCTCATTGCTACAGCATCTCGACCAAGGGATCATCCGAGATTTCAAACTAAATTATGGCAAAAGAATGTAGAGTTATATTTCGGAGACTGCAGGCAAGAACAAACTTTCGTTTACAAATGCTTCGAAGAAGTTTACCCCCAAAGACTGTTTTGACTGCTTGGAAGTGATCGTTTAGGATGCTGAGGAGTGTGCTTTGTGGAATTGCTAGAAGAAGATGATTCCATAATATGTATATCACACATTTGAAAGACAACTAATGCGAGACTGACAGCGAGGGTTTGGAAACTATGGCAAAATACCAGAAGCTTTGGTTGTGAAATTTCCCCTCTAAAATTTCAAGCCAAAGGAAGTGTAAACAACAAAATTGTTCACAACCTTGCATACGCCATACAATTTTTGTCGCAATTTTCATACAAAAAACTAGATTTAGACGTTATCTGGCTGAAATTTACATTTAATATCCCATTAATTTCTGCCATATCTAGCATTCCCTTAATGTGATTTACATGTTTTTTAAACTGTGTATAGAAAATTACCCAGCTCTTAGGGGTTGAAAACTTACGCACACTGGACAACAGAGTGAAAAAATTGAGAGTTTGTTAAAAAAATACAAAACTCTACTTGCGGAGTATATGAACGGCCCTAGCAGCATATTTGTTGCAGTTAAATTAATCCAACTGGGAGTGCTCAAAACGAATAAAACGAAGAATTCGATCTCTAACGGGAAGAAAGCATAAAGCAGCAATTAGTTCTTATTTATACAATGTGTTTTATTGTTTTGGAAATTTCTCCATTGCTTAGTCCCCTTATCAGAAGAAATTTGACAATTATCTGTGAATATTTTACGGGATTTCGGAAAAATTTTCGCATCTCACGATTCACTTACATCGATACATCGCTCTAAAAATGCCCCACCATATTTGTTGTGGTCTAGAAATATTAATTTATCGATTTCATCTCTGTATTTCCAGTAAATCACACAATAATTGAATGATACTGAGCTATTGGCGATAAATATTTGAAACCTGTTGTTGACATTTGCATTTCCAAGTACTGATATCGATTGGTGGTTTGATGTCTAATTAGATGCTGTCAGTCTCCTGTTTGTGCATTGATATATTACCGATATTTAATTTAATTTTTCGCTATGAAACATATAAAACTGCGATCTAGTTGATTGATTAAAAAAAGTGAATCTATTGTTGAAAAGCAATTAAATTAATTGATTAATCGATTTTCAGTTCACAAAAAAGTATATCAGCTAATCGCGTATTTTCACCAGAATAACCTGTTGCAGTTGATGGTTCAGTATTCACCAACAAGGACCCTAGAGTCCGGCAGCCTTGCTGTTCTGCTTTTCAGGTGCTGAAATAATAAAGCTAAACGTGATAAGCCCACTCCATCACGTGCGAAAACTGTTTGTTATCGTAAGAGCAAACTCGCCCGGTTGAATGATAGTTGGAAAAAGTTCTTCTACCGCAAAATTGCGTGCATTGTTTATGTAATCCGTCCCTGTGAGTGATTAAATATTAAGTTATTCGTAACAGTTGCAGATTAGTGGTCCCTTTTTTTGTGTGATGTTGTAGCAAAATCACGTTGATCCAGATTATATCATTTCCATACCAGCAAGCCATCTAACCGGCGTGTCTAGAAAAAAAATCACACATTTCAAATGCAGTATGTAAATAGTGCATACGAGTTTTTGTTTGATTATACGTATGTAAGCATTCCACTTAAAGGGACTGCACGGAATGATGTTTATGTCGTATGTTTAGAATTTTTTGCGAACAATAAACTTTTTTCCTCTGTTCCTCTGTTCGGGACATGAACCACTGCGACCAGTAATTTGATCTATTGTAGTATCCTTTGTTTAGTGCATGTCGACTTACTTCATCACTATTGAGAAATGATGAAGTATTCGGTGTTGTTACAGTTGTCATTGTTTGTTGTTGGCAATGAATTAAGTTCTATTGAAAGTTTCCGCTATTTAAACCCTTTGAAGAGTGAGAGCACTTTTCAAAGGCGCGCCCCTTCATCTGTCAAAACCGTATTCATTGCACACAAAACAAACAATTACTCCGATATTGACCATGCATCAGAACCCTAGGCCTAACCAATTCAAACTATAGAACATCAAATAGAAAATGAGAATTCACATATATGAAGACTAACCATGTTTTCCTTATTCCAAGCTCATCCTCGGTGGACGAATCCGAGTATTGTCGCTTTTCCCAAGACATAAAAATGAGCTTAAGGATTATTATATGTTTCTTTGACGACAATAAACAAATATGTTCCAGCGTTTGAATTAATTCAGACTAGGGTTCGGTGGTAGATCTGATACCCCGTAACGCACCACGAAAAGGTGATCTACCAGCGTTACGGGTCCGATAAACTTTGTGTTTTGTTTAAATATCAAAGAAAAATAGGTTCTCATGAATAATATGGACATGAGGAAAAAAAAATAGATTATAGATGTCCAAACTCTCGTATGAAAATTTCTTTGAGGATTTTTTTTTAAATCATATCAGCATTTCAGTGAAGCATTGACAAACACTCCAGAGTTTGGCTTTTCAGATCTATAAACAGTATAAGCAATACAATAGTTTAATTTATTTTTTATGTAACGCTCATTAATAAAAGGCTTTGGCATTTCCTATAGAATTAATGTCAATTAGGTTCGAAGTATTAATATTTCGGAACTAACAATTTCTTGTATTCTGTGGATAAAGAATCCAAGCAGATTTCTGAATTACTGTATCACGATGTATCCCGAAAAGTTACACAAGTCTTTTTATAAAGTCAGAAACATTAGAGGGATGTGGATTTATTGTCGGTCTATAAGCACCAAATTGGGTCTATTAATTGATGCAACTTCGCCCCATTCGATAGATTTATTATTAAATGTAGTCTTCGTTTAGTTTTTCTTACTGATTTTAAGAGCCCAAAACTCAAACAAGCTATGAAATGAACAACAATTAGTACACAACCAACACACCCACCCACACCCACACATCCACCCACCCACCCACACACACACACACACACACACACACACACACACACACACACACACACACAACACCCTACAGGTGGGAGCTTGAGAATCTTTCCTAAGCGAAAACTGTTCACACATCCGTGGGGATTACCACTTTTGGCTCCTTCCTTTGAGGAGTGACCGAGCTTCTGGTTTCCAGACAGCTCAGAGGATGCCTAGGATGTGGCGGGGATTCTACAGTGGACTCTGTTGGATCCCTATAAAAACCACATATCTGCAAGCAACTCCGTACAAGCGACCTGGTACCGCTTTCAAAGTGCCTTAGCCCAAACACCCGGAGTGCCAACCGGTACATCAGGATAGATGCCAGTAACTCCTGGTTAGCGCAAAGGATAACGAACAAGTTATGAAATATGGATCGGATGGCGACATGGACTGGTATTCGTGCTATTCTGCTTCCCGAGTAAAGAAGGGTGATACCAACTTGAAACGGTGAGTGGGCTAATGGTGCGATTGCCTCCGTCCCGGTAAAACCTTGGCAAGCCTTCGGATACGTTCATCATCTGTACATCAACGTCGATGGGTACTAGGCTCGGATGTAACATTCCCGACTTACGATGATCTGGCTCTGAATACGAACCCCATGAAGGTAGGTGTTCAGCCTTCGCTTGGCCTCCCTGTTTACATAGACAACCAAGGGATCACGAAGGCGATTATGTACAACGGATGGTGATAGCGGTTCGAAGGGCGCACCCTGAAGTATGGAAGAACATACATCAAACAACGATGCAGGAGCGGCAAATCCGTTTGTCAGAACTGGGTTGACGAAGACACTCCCATTGCAAACCCAGCAGGTGCAAAAGCCACAAGGGCAAGAGAAGGAGCACCAACAGATCCAGCAGTAGCAATACAGAGCTTGGTCGAGAGTTTAAAAACTACCTTGGGTAGAGGCAGCCAAAAATCTGGTAGATGAGCTGCACGAATACGTCGACAAAAGAAACCACATTCACAAGGACATCAACCCAAATAGCACACTTCGATCATTATTAGTTTTAGTAACTTGATTATGACTTATCCAGTCATATTTATGTTATCTCAACTGAATTGCACTAAGTGTGCTAATAGGGAAAGCGTTGGTGATTGAGATCCAAGGGGCTCTTGGATCAGCAGTTAAAGAGTGGAAGAGTATGGCACAGAGAGCCGAAGTAATTGAAAAGGAGCTCTCAGTAGCCAAGACTGCCAGTGAGGAAGCGAAAAGGCATGACACCAATACAGCTGCGGAGGAAAACAGTGTGGTGGGAAGTATCCCCCAGAGTATGCAAACTACACCCTTCTTTACGTCAGAAAGGCCAAGGGCATCACCAGGAGATGTTAGACCCGGCGGCTCTAAGAAACATAAGGACACCCCCGTCACTGGTGAACGTCATCCAGTAGAGGATGTCGCCATAGGCGGCCATACCCCATGGCAGGTCGTCGGCGGAAAAAAACAGTAATCGGGTGGTAAAAACAGGTCCGAAAAACGGGAGCTTATCAAGAGGAGGAACAAGGGTGAAGCTCTCATCGTCAAAGCATGCGGCGACACGTACGCGGAAGTTTTGCGCACAATGCGAACTAATCCGGATCTTAGGGAGCTAGGCTCAGACGTTCAGAAAATTAGGCGCACCCGCAATGAAGAAATGATCCTCGAGTTAAAAAGGGATCCAAAAGCCAGCAGCTTCTCCTACAAAGAGTTTACCGAGAGGATTATAGGCGATAAGGTCCAAGTCAGGGCCTTGTGTCCGGAAGCAACCCTCCTATGCAAGGACTTGGAGGAGGTCACATCGAAAGAAGAAGTTTGGTTAGCCATGAAGGAGCAGTGCGAGTTAGGAGAAGCCCAGATGACCATCCGCATAAAAACGGACCTTCTGGCATGATGGTGGCATCAATTAAACTACCGATCGATGCAGCCAACAAGTGGCTAAGAGTTGGCAAGATCAAAGTAAGCTGTGCTTCAAATGTCTAGAATACGGCTACCTGGCACGAAACTGCAAGGGTCCCGACAGAAGCAAACTATGCAGAAGGTGTGGTGAGGAAGGCCACAAGGCTCAAAACTGCAGGAAGTTCCCGAATTGCCTGATCTGCGCTAAAACGGAGAACAGAAATCATCCAGCAGGTGGCCGAAGATGTCCGGCCTTCACACAAGCGAGTGCTCTTATGTCCCAGTGGAGATAATTCAAACCAACATCAACCACATGTGCTGTAGCACCATCTTTTGCAGCAACAAACCGTTGCAGAACAAAAGTGCGTTGTTCCTATAATTTCGGAGCCATACCGAATCCCCCCAGGAGATTGTAACTGGACAGCAGACAGGCCCGAGATCGTAGCAATCTGGACAGTGGGAAAATACCCCGTCCAAAAAGTTGTGTACCGCGCAGATGATAATTTCGTGATTGTTAAAATCAACGGAACCTTTATTTGTAGCTGCTACGCAACTCAAGATGGACGATAGAGCAGTTCAACCAGATGTTGGACAAGGTGACAGAGGAGTCAATCGATCGAAGACCATTCGTCATAGTCGGCGACCTCAGCGGCATGGTGGTCGAGTGGGGTAGCCGACTAACAAACACAAGGGGAAGCAGCCTATTTGAAGCTCTGGCAAAACTGAATGTAGACATCGCCAACGAAGGTAATGCCAGCGCCTACCATAGGGAAGGTCGAGAGTCCATCAAAGATATAACTTTCTGCAGCCCTCGTCTGATGAGAGCTATAAACTGTTCAGTTAGTGAGGAATACACCCACAGTGACCATCTAAATAGCGATCCGGTACCACATCGGAGGCAGGACGCAGGCGGAGTCATGTAGAACTCAACTTAACGAGCGGAGGTGGAAGACAGCAAGTGTTCGAAGAAGCTTTGAAGCTGGAGGATAACTCACTGAACCCCACCGCAGACCAGCTTATAGCGACTCTATCTCGAGCGTCTGATGCAACCATGCCAAGGATGGGAAATCCAAGAAACTGTCGACGCCCTGTCTACTGGTAGAGTCCGACGATTGCTGGGGGTAGCGCATACAAAGTAGCCATGTCTGAGATAAAAGGTCCTGCCGTACTACCCGACAGGTGCACGGAGAAGATGAAAATTATTATTGAGACACTGTTACCGATGCATGAGCCGGTGGTTTGGCCGCCCATGACGTACGCCAACCAGGATGTTCATGACAAAGAAATCAGGGTATCGAACGAAGAGCTGACCGCGTTAGCAAAGGACTTGCCAACCGAAAAAGCTCCAGGGCCAGACGGTATTCCAAATGTAGCTCTAAAAACAGCGATACGCGAAAATCCTGATATGTTCAGGACAACAATAAAACATTGTATTCAGTAGAGCAGTTTTCATGACATTTGAAAATGGCAGAAGCTAGTGCTGCTACCAAAGCCAGGAAAACCTCCCGGCGACCCAACAGTGTATAGGCCGATATGCCTATTGGATACCGTTGGCAAATTGTTGGAGAGAGTGGTCCTGAACAGACTCACGAAGTACACACACACATACACACACATACACACACAACATCTAGCAACTGCTGATCCAAGGCGTGTGTATATTAACAAATTTACTATATTAACAAAATAAGTCACTTCCATTTTCCACATACACATGTCCGGTGACCCGTGAAGCGCTGCCAACAGCACCACCTAGTGATAAAAAAGGCAATCTCAAAATATATTTTCCCTTGCCATTCAGCACACTTCATCTTAACGTGTATCCGCGGTAAAACTAATATACTCCTGAATCCTGGAGAGTTTGAGCTGTGGAATACCTGTAACTAGAAATGAGAAGAAAAATTAGTATTTTCCATTTAATTCCAACTACCTTTGCTTATCTTGACAGATACGCGTATTTCGTCTACAATGTGCAGACTTCTTCTTGTCTCGTACTAATAACTCAACTGAAGAAAATCTTCGCCACCTGCCGTTTATATACTATTTTCTAAATACAAAACGTTTGCCTATCATTATTTTGTTTAAACCTATCCTGAGTCAAAAATTAATATGATTAATATCTACCTCGCTTTTTTCCGCTTTTCCTAATCTGATTATTGTGTAGCTGCGGGTGCTCACCGGGTGCGGCTTTGTTGTCGTTTAAGTAGTAAGTTAAAGAGCCATGTGTAAACCGTTGCCTTGGCCTTTGTTTTATAGTAGATTTGTGTTGTGTTGTTTGTTTATTTCTAAGCTTTCTGCGACGGCTATTTTCCAGGATGTAGAGATAGTCCGTAATATTGTGATGTCATTTGTCGTTATGTCGTGAGCGAATAGTTACACTTTTCTTTTAAAATTACGCCCCGTTTCAAATATGTTTTATTCAATTTATAAAAAATTAACTTGCTCCAGTTTTCAAAACTAATATGCAATAATAAAAATCCTTTCAAAAGCTGTTAGAAAATATTTGTTTGGTTTGCCCCAACTAGAAAAACCAAGATATGAAAAAAGTATATTTTGTTTGCAAAAACCATAATAATTTTTGTTTGACATATGATAGAGACAATTTCAGCACACCAAAAGTTGTAACTTTTATTGTTTTAGAATCAATGCGAAGACAACTTAGCTGAATAATTTATAATAAAAAAGTTACAGCAAAATAACTGATTTTCATAGGGACACCCTATGCTACGTAGGAAAAAAAATCTCTAATTAGTTCATATCAAATGAAAAAATTAAACCCTCAAAGTTCCTCGCGATTAGTTATTCTGCAACTTTTCCCGGTAATGTATGCCATTATTTCTGCAAATAATAAAGTTAGATTTTCGATTCTTTGAAAATAAGAACCACCCTAGTTTTAATTCACAACAAAAGATGCGTCTTGTTATTAGAAACAACTTTGTGGAAGACAATTTTGCTCCAAAACTTCAAACTTAGGCTGAAAATGTATCTTTCTAGCTAAATTCGCATTCTGGCTTACTGTGCGTTGACTGCACGATTCCGAGTTGTTTTTCGTTGTCCCGATGAGAGAGTTGAGGTTTTTTCAAGTGCTTGCGCAAAATCAATTCTTGACGTTGTTCTTCGAGTTGCGCAATTTTTCCCAATTTTTGAAAAACTGACAGCGATAAAAATAGAACACTCTTAACTACGTCTACCCAAATTTTTGAGAGAAAATACTCAATTGGTAATTTTCTACAGCGTTTTTTCCGTGATGCAATTTGATGTGGCACACCCTTTAATAAGGATGCTCTAAAATGGTGGGAAGAGGCTCACGAGAAGACAATGTTAGCCTCCTAGCACGGATTCAGATCGACGGTGATGAAATCGAGGTAGTAGACGAATTCGTGTATCAGGGCTCATTGGTGGCCGCCGATAACGACACCAGCAGAGAAATGAAAAGATGCATTATGGCTGGCAATCGTGTCTACTCTGGACTCCGAAGGACGCTAAGGTTGAACAAAGTTCGCCGAACCACTAAGTTGACCATCTACAAGACATTAATTAGACCGGTAGTTCTCTACGGCCACGAAACATGGACATTGCTAGTGGAGGACCAACGCGCCCTTGGAGTTTTTGAACGGAAGGCGCTGCGTACCATCTACGGTTGTGTGCAGATGGAAGACGGAACGTGGAGGAGGCAAATGAACCACGAATTGCACCAGTTGCTGGGAGAACCTCCCATCGTACACATCGCAAAAATCGGTTGACTACGATGGGATGGGCATGTCGTAAGAATGTTGGACGACAGCTCTGTGAAAATGGTTCTCGAAAACGATGAAGAAGAGAGCGCGCAACGAGCAAGGTGGATCGATCAAGTAGAAGGCGACCTGCGGACCTTCCGTAGACAGCGAGGCTGGCGAGTGACAGCCATGGACCGAATAGAATGGAGACAACTTCTGTGTACAGCCGAGGCCACGCCGGCCTTAGTCTGATTGGCAAGGTAAGGTGGTGTATCCAGCTTGCATACCGATCGAAATCTGCCATCGGCAGGTATGGTTTCTGATTCCTTGTAACATTAGCTGTATGTAATCTTACATTTCCTCTATGTTATTAGCGTAAGCTATTGGTACAGATGGCAGTTGGTTTGATGGATACAGAATAAAATATCAATATTTGAATCCAAAAATATATAATCTAACTTTTGACTGACGGTCTATCAACGGCTTTGTGCTTTGATAGTTCAACACGATGAAGATTGTCGATAAAAAGCCACACGTAAGATTATTACGTTTGAATGCTTCAATGGCAGAAAATATAAACAAAAGGATGGCAGACATTTTACGATCCCTTAGAACATTCAAAACGTATGTAAAAAATATTAATACTTTAAAAGTCTCGAAAGTAATAAATGTTTTAATATTTGCGAAAAACAAAAATAAACATAGATTCAAACACTCACGTAATCGAAATTAAATTATTCGGATATTCATTTATCCTAGCATTTCAGCTTTTCAAAACACCCAAGAAATTGCAAATTTGTCTAGACATGGCAGAATTACTCATCATTGTATGAGATAACCACCCAAAAGTGGTTTTTACCCTCAAATCAAAATTTTGTGACTGTTTGGGCAATGGCAAGAATGTTTTTGTATTAAACTCGACTAAACAAAGAACCTAGGGTAAGTCATTAGCAATGTTCATTGAACTTTCTCTCGTTTGATTGCGTGTAACTAAGAGCTTTCAATACCAGTATATTTTTAGCATAAGATTAAATGTGTAACAAGTTTAGTCATACCATACATCTAGGGAAACAACCTGAGCTCCATCTAGTGCTAGTTACTACACAGACTTGTTAATGGGGACGAATTGTTCAGTTTAAAGATCACATCAACGGCTTTGGTTATCTTAATTTCGGAACAAAATGGACTTCTTTCATTTACTTTCAATAACTGATAATTTAAATTATCGAGCTCATAAACCGTCCTTAGGGAACGCAAAAAACTAACTTATTAATAATAGTTTTCCACAATTTAAAATGTGGAAGAAAAAAAGAACATCTTTTTCACTCAAAAACACAGCCTATTCTCACTCAGTTTGAATTTGCTCCTATAATTATATTTTTCGAACAGGTCTTCCGCAAGCACTATGTACATAGCTTGAATAAAAAGAAGAGTTCGACGTGTTGTCTTTTTGGACCACACTGCATTGTATCCATTTAATGCTTATTGAAAGCTAAACCCATTATTTTCTTCCCAGAAAAGGATTGAAAAAAAAAGCTCCAAACCGAAAGAACCCATCGAACAGATTATTCCACGACGTTACCTATGAAAGGACCCGTTAAGTTAAAACCCTGTTCTACGCCATAATTCACAACAACAAAACACGTTGCTCATTGTTCGCGAATTGTCCCCTATTTTTTGATTGAAGACCATCATTAGGCACAAACAAGTTTTGCCCCTATTCCCGTATGGGACAATACAAACCGGGGAACAAGGACATATTTTAAAACCCAAAGCCCTCTTTCAACACAGGCTTCTGAATATTTTCGAGGCAAATTACATGAACAATAGTGGAAAAAAGGAATGCCTAAAATGAAAAATGGCCTTCCAAATGAAAGGTAATATCGTGACCAATTAAGGTTCATTAAAAGAACAGTAGGTGTTGGCAGGGAAAACTTTTCATCGTTCACCTTTCGCGCATCACAATGACGAAGAAGAGGGTTCTTTTTCCGCTTTGTTCCGTTCAGCCAACCGACGACGACTGACAAGTCCTTGGGTGTGCGTTGAAGGAGAAGCCTTCGGAGCTGGTTTTTTTTGCTGTCTTTTTTTCTCGGATCGAACAAAGAATTCGTTTGAACAATAGACTACCATTTGGCTTAATGGACGATGATGAGAGGCGAGGAAAAGTGGGCTGAGTTTTCAATATTCTGCATTTTGTGGCAAGGAGAACATAAATTGAAATATCTGATCGATTAATGATTCTCTATATTACTGATAACGAGAAGCACATGGAAAATCAATATGAGTTATGATGAGAGATCGAATAGGCTAAGCACGAAAGGCTGCATTGAAATAAACTTTAAACTTACACGAAGTAAGGATACATTTAAACAGAAAAGATGGTTGAACTATCTCTCGAT
>JASCZW010018587.1:0-15147 GCA_034211315.2 Aedes japonicus | reverse complement strand
AAGAGGCGAAACCACCTGAAGACCTACAAGAAACAGAAAATCTCGAAACAAAGTGCAGAACAGAAGAAGCGAGCAGCAACAAGGGCCCGGAAATTGTATTCACGTCTTCCACGAAGTCATCAATTTTTACACTACCGGAACTATAAATGCGGAAATCTATCGATCTGAGTGTTTCCAGAAGAGATTGTTGCCTTTATATAAGAAGCATAGTACACCTCCACTGCTTTGGCCAGATTTAACGTCGGCTCACTATGCCAAATCCATTCTCAATTGCTCTCTCAGCTTCGACCCATCGAACATTACTGGGCAACCGTGAAGAGGGTCTTCAAGAAGACTGGTAAGGCAGCTGGGAACATGCAGTAGTTCAAAAAAATTTGGGCTTAAGCGTCCAAAAAATGCGATGCAACACTTGTCCGGAACTTGATGAAGAGCATTCGATCCAAAGTTCGAAAATTCGTGAAGGAATAACTTAAATTTCATCCGGTCTTCATTATGTTCAAGTTTAACCTCGTACAATAAAGGATCATTTTTTTGTATGAATAAAATATCGGTTTTCAACATAATTTGAAAGAAAGTTTGTGGATAGCTTATTTTCGATACACTCCATAGCTGATATCTGGCTACAATTTACATGAAACATCCCATTAGTTTATGCCTAATCCAGCATACAGTGACGGAACAAAGTATTCACGGTTTCTGAATTTAGAATATCTTTTGGAATATTTTTCATTGGAATTACCTTGAGATGGTATATATACGGCAGGCAGTACACTGAAAATTGATTTTAGTTTATATGTACTACGAAATCGAAGGTAGAACTAACAAATCTATTCCTTGTTTTCTGCAACGAAACTAATTTGTTGATTTCATAAAGATACCTTCGTAATTAATGGCACACGCACAACTGTCAAAACACAAAACCTTTGTTAACACAGAAAAGACATTCATGCATTGTACGAAAACAATACAATGAGCTACGAACATGTTGTCGATAATTAAAAAAAACGTCTTTCTGGTGGTTGCATGGATGACTGACAGATCTTCTTTATCGACTCGAAATAGAATTGAAAAAAAACGCAACTTCATGGAGTTCTCCAGCGTTATTTTAATGTTTCTGACATGGGACTCGATCGTGTGTGTCAGGGTAGAGCTATTACTGAATCCGTGGTTGATCTCCCTAGGCCATGGTGACTCATGAGTATGAAGTTATAACTCTCAACAGTGCATTAATTTTTATTTTGGGATACATTCATTATTCCCGCTCATGCCAGCAGCAACACCATCATGAATTAGTACAACAAAATTGAAGCAGCGGTTGGCTGCGCGAAATTAATTTCGTGCATTATGCAAAAAGGTGTAATAATAACGTTTCACCAGATACAAAGCAGTATGAATATTTTATACACTATCCGAGACATTTGTTCTATGTACAAAATCCATGTTTACGAAACGAGTGAAAGCTGATTTACGAAATTTTTCGGTGTATACATTTTAAACCTCAAACAGTCTAAACTATGGAACGGTCGAAACTTGGTCGACTCAACTGGCACTGTCAAACAAGATATTTATGTAAAGGCACGCTTATTGCCTTTCATCAAGAAAACCAGTTTTTCGGTGCTGTTTTGGCCAGATTTCGCTTCTTGCCACTACGAAAAAATGGATCAGGAATGGAATACCACCAATAGTGTACAAATCGAAAAATATTGGATAATCGTAAAGAGAAACCTCAAGAGAACTCAAAAAACAGTTGGAAGTGAGAAACAGTTTGAGGTAAATTGAAGTTCAGCATCAAATAAGGTAGATATAACAGCGGTACAATACATGATGGAAGGTATGAAACGTAAATCCTAATAAAATAATTTTCCTTTGTTTTGTAGACGATGACCTCAAAAATGAAATAAAGATTGATCAATCATATAATAGACTAATCAGTGTGCACTTATTCATGTTTGGTCTCAAATACACCAAAGAGTACCCAATTCTTTCGCTAAGCGGTTTTAGAATCTTTGCTTTTGTTTTGATTCACTGTGATATTTTGATAGAATATTTAATGATTCGGTTGGAGTTATGTTTTGAGGGATGATTCATTCAGCTTTGGACCAATGCACTGGTACTTCCTGAACCAAAGCCTATAATCTGACCGACATGTTGGGCTTCCTCTTGTATACTTTCACCACTTATTTCTGATCTTGTTTGTTGCGTGCTCCGCTTTTCGACTGCTCCGTTGGCTTCCTATAAACCGTTTGGGGTTGTATTTAGAAACTTGCTAATGACATTTGACACCGAATTCGCGATGGTTTTCTGTGGACGATTAGGATTTTATAACCAATTGTACTATATACGATTTCGTAGCTCCTGTTGCCGAGACGCGATTTTCATTTTAAGAGTAAACAATATGCATGTCAACGTGAAGATGAAAGGATCCACTGACAACTAAACACTGAAAAATATTCTCACGTTGACTCAAACCACTGAAACGAAATTGTTACAAAAAATATTGTCGTACACGCTTTAGTTGTACAAATTTAACGGTTGTTTTGATGCTTTGTTCCGCAGTATTTTAATTAATTAATTAATAGTATATTTATGATGCAGAGCACGTTTACGGCTATGTGCATCTAGATCATCTAATAATAATACAATACATAAGTACATTTTATGGAAGGAAAACCTTAAACCTAAATCCTACTAAGTGAAATACATGTTCAAATTTCATTATATATGTTAGATTCCTTTAAAAACTTAAGTAAATCATTTATCTTGATGGAATCATCTTTCAAACTCTGGCTGTTAATTCTATACTTAACACGGAAAATTGCATATTTGGGACAATAGTTAATTATATGATTTACAGTAAGTTGCATTTTACACTCTGTGCACTCTGGAGGATCCACTCTCTTGAATATATATTCATGGGTCATTTTTGTATGCCCAATTCTGAGTCTCGTAATGATGACAGAGTCTTTCCTCTGTAGGCAGTTGGAAGTATTCCACTGTGATATGGTTGTTTTAATTGACCGTAATTTATTGTTTTCAATGTTTTCCCAGAATTGTTGCCATTTACATCTAACGGCGTATTTAGACGCGTTTATTTGATCGTTATGTGTAGTTTTTGTTTCCGTTAAGGGAATGTTTGTAGCCTCCTTAGCCAGTTTATCGACGATTTCATTCCCAGGTATCCCCATGTGGCTTGGAATCCAAAGAAGTTTAATAATTTTATGTTTTTGTTTGATGTGCAGCAATTTATAATGAGCTTCTTGTACCAATGCATTTTCCGAGAAAGGATCTTGTATCGCTTTAAGTGCGCTCATAGAATCTGATATGATTAGGAATTTATAGTGTAGATCATCTTCGATAGCATATTCCATTGCATTTATGATAGCGATTAGTTCAGCTGAGAAAATTGATGTTTGGTTCGACAGTCGTGTCTGTTTTTGGTGCTGTGTACTAAATACAGCACATCCGACGTTATGGATCAGCTTCGAACCATCTGTATACATAAAATAAAAATCATCGTATTCAAAAGAGCGGATTAAGAATTCCTTTTGATGCAGTATAGAGATGGCAGTAGTTTTGGAGGTTCTACTCATCGATGTATCAACTTCCACTTCTCCAAGACTCCACGGAGGCTTTTGATGGAATCCACGATTGTAGATATTTTTTGTTTCTATGCTGTATTTAGAACATAAAGTTTTGAATCGCTGTACCAATGATTTAGACCTTTTAGATGAAGCCAGACTATTAACAGCAGATAGCTTCTTATTCAAGGGATGAGAGGATAGTGCAATACATTTGATTCCATATGTCAATGTTCGAGCGTCTCTTCTGAAGGTCAGAGGCATCATACCTGCGTCACAGAGGATACTGGCAGTCGGACTTGTACGGTAAGCTCCAGCTGCTAACCTTACACCCAGGTGGTGAACTGGGTCCAATTGCTTCAAGCGTGTAGCTGATGCGGAATTATATACAACACTTCCGTATTCCACTCTGGACAAAACTAGTGTGTTATGTAGGGTGAGAAGAATATTCCTATTGGAGCCCCAGTTCGTGTTAGATAAGCTGCGAATAATGTTTATTGCTGCCTAAAAATTTGTGGGTGTTCACGACGTCTATTTTCTGTCCATAGAGAAATAAGTCCGGGTCGGTGGTGCAACTGATCTTACGGCAAAAATGGATAATCTTTGTTTTGCTGACGGAAAACCGAAAACCTGTTGTTTCGCTCCACCTTTCAAGCTGTCGTAAAGCAATCTGTAGATGTTGTTGTACCTCTAGTAGGCTTTGTCCGGAAACATATGCTGCTACATCATCTGCAAACTTATAATTTTTAACATCCTTTGGAATAAAGTTCTTCAAAGAACTCATCGCTACTAGAAACAAAGTTACACTCAAAACTGAGCCCTGTGGGACTCCGTTTTCTTGTATAAACTTTGATGAGAAAGTATTTCCAATTGCTACACGGAAGGTTCTATCTTGCAGAAAACTTTGAATGAAGCACAACATGTTGCCTCTAACTCCGTAAGAGGAAAGTATTTTGATTATATTAAACCTCCAAGTGGTGTCATAAGCTTTTTCTAGGTCGAAAAAGATACACACTAGGTGTTCTCTGTTTTGAAAAGCTTCTTGGATATCATTTTCCAAAACAGCCAAATTATCTAACGTGCTCCGATATTTTCTAAAACCAGATTGAGTACTATCTAATAAGTTATTGGACTCAAGGTACCACATTAGCCTACGATTTATCATTTTTTCAAAAATTTTACAGATGCAACATGTTAAGGATATTGGTCGATAATTTGTAGGATTCAATGGGTTTTTGTTAGGTTTTTTAATTGCAATGATTATCGATTCTCTCCACTGAGCAGGAAACAAGCGCTGGTTCCAGATATTGTTGAACATTTGTAGAAGATAAAAGTGTGCGTCAATCGGTAAGTTTTTCAGCATATCGTAGTGTATATTGTCCGGACCAGTAGAGGACCCTTTGCAGCTCTTCAAAGCAATCTGCATTTCTTGCATAGAAAAGTTTTTGTTTAAATCACTTTGAACTATTTCATCGAACAGAATCACATCATTACTTTCTATTTGACTCTTATGGTGGGAAAATTCAGGAGAATATGACAAAGAACTTGTAGCTAATGAGAACGTTTTACCCAATTCTTCAGCAATTGTTTCAGGTGAGTGAACCAATTGAGAGTCAATCTTAAGGCTTGTAATTCCTTGGAAATTAGTTTTTCCTGAAACTTTTTGTACTTTAGACCAAACTTCTTTTAGTGGTGTTGAATTACGAATTGTTGAAACATAATTCTGCCATGAGGTTCGCTGATGGTGTCGTATAGTCCGCCGCGCTACAGCTTTCGCGATTTTATATAGTTTTCAGATTCCTGATCCATTTTTTGGTTAAATACTCTAAGAGCTTTGTTTCGCGTCTTAATACATTCATACACTTCGTTACACCACCAGGGAGGTTTACATTTTTTTACTATACTCGACGTCTGAGGAATTGATTGTTTTGCTGCGTTTATTACGCTCGATGTAAAATGATCAACTTGGATTAAAGGGTTTGTTGCGTATTTATCATCCAAATTACGAGTTATGATATTTTAAAATTGATTCCAATCAGCTGATGATGTTATCCAACGAGGACGTCTAGTGGTATTTAATATTCTTGAAAGCGGAGACATTATAATTGGGAAATGGTCACTCGAGCATAAGTCAGTGTGAACGTTCCAGCTAAACTGGTTCGACAAGCATGGGGAGCCCAATGAGATATCGATGGCTGAGTAGCTTTTGTTTCCTACGCTGAAATGGGTACATGAACCATCATTGAAGATGTTCAAATTCCAATCATAAATAACTGATTCGAGCAATTTTCCGCGTGAATCATTTTGCCTGCTGCCCCACAGTATATTGTGGGCATTGCAGTCGGTGGCTACCAGAAGTGGGGTGGGTAATTGTCGAATGAGATAGTCCAAGTCGGCTCTTTGGACCTGTTGATCCGGAGGTAAATACAATGAGACGAGTGTAAATTCAAGCGGAAAAAGCATTTTGACTGCTACAACTTGAAGGTCAGTGTTGAGGTCTAACTCTTCAGCATGGAATCCGTTTTTCACGCATATAGCTACTCCTCCTGATGCTCGCATGTGAGATTGGTCAAGTTTAAAGAAAATTGAATAATTTTTAAGCTTGGGTCTCCTAGAGTGATTGAAATGACTCTCTTGGATGCAAATAGCAAACGGATTGATGTCATTTATAATCAACTTTAGCTCATTGAAATTATTATAAAATCCATTAATATTCCATTGTAATATGCAATTATCCATAGTTCGTATTTAGAGTATGCCAAGAGATGTAATTATTTATATTTGTATGTTATCAACATCAATTTCTTCAATCAAAATCGATCTTGAAATTGCTTGTGATAAGGAGTTTAGGTTTTCAATTTCTGCAATTGTGTTAGTGATGTTAGAATCAACTGTATTCATTTCTATTCTATAACTGTTGTTAGTAGTCGTATTAGTGGTACCTTCGTTTATCAAACTGGATTGTGACTTTGTATGTTCATTTTGGATATCTGTATACTGTTCGTGAATATCTTGTTTTCCTGATGAGTTTCCTGTTGCATTAATGTTGGTGTAGGTCATCGTCGTGTTCATCTGAGTGTTACTGTCTGTTGTTTTACTTATTTGGCATTATTGGTTATGTTGATGGTCTCGAGGGTTATCTTCGTTGTTCCTGGTGCTATTGTTACTAACGGGGTTCCATTGTTGCTCTTCATTATTATTATGGTTTTGGATTTTGAGTTGACTAGAGAACAATTGTCTCAGTCGGGGAGGGTTTGGGTCTGGTGCTTGTAATCTTCTCTTCTGTCTCGCTTCACGATAGGTGATCTTTTCGGTTACCTTCATACGTTGAATCTCGAACTCGTCGATGAAAACTGGACAATCCTTTGATAGGGCATGGTGGTCTCCACGGCAAACAACACATTTGGCTCCCTGCAGGCAAGCGGTTTTATCGTGGTACAGGTTGGCACAGTTGGCACAAATCTGGTTACCTCTGCAAGCATCCCTCTTATAACCGAATTTCAGACAATTCATGCATCGCAGTGGGGCTGGGATGTATTGTCAAACCTTGCAGATATGAATACCGGCATCGATGGAACTTGGGAGAATCCCCAGATTGAACGTTAAAATGAACGCCCCGAAGTCCTCAAAATCCTGGCCCGTTCGACGCCTGATTCGTTTCACATTAACGACGTGTGAATCTTTCAGCTCCTCAGTTATGTCCTCATCGGTATGCATTTTGAGATCTGGACAAAATATGGTTCCACGTGTTGTGTTCAGTGTCGGGTGTTCAACTATTTCGATGTTAATTATTTCACCTAGCACTTTTTGTTTTAGTAACTTGAGTGCCTGCTGTTTGTCTACGGTTTTCAATAACAATCCTCCATCTTTTGTCCTGGTTATTGTAACATTTTGAGTGATGCAGTCCATTGCCTTTCTGATGAAGAACGGTGAGACAGTGGTCATTGTCGTTCTCTCGTCTGTGCGTTTCAAAATAAGATATCGGGGTCCATTGTGGGCAGGTGTTGACTCTACCCTCAAATGTTTTGTAAACTGGTGCTCTCGATGTGTTTCACGAACTGCTGTCCTTTTGCTTCCTTTTGTACCTCGGTTCTTTCCTCTCGTTGAACCTAAACCCAAAGGCCCAAGATGACTCCCCACCACCTGAATCCTCCGTCGTCTCACAATCTCCTCTCACCAGTTATATATTGTACTTTTCCAACTACGCGTAAAATTTGGATACCGTAACGCAAAAAAAAGGCCTACAGCTTAGGGAGCTACAACTGAAACGATGCTTCTCACTCAGAAGTTAAACCCGAACTGCGCAGTATTTTGCATCGAGCATATCGCGTTTTCTTTTGTTTCCCTTACCTATTGTTCAGTGGCGCGAGAGATCGAGTGAGCACAGAAAAAAAAAACAATAAAGCTACTTCCCGCTGAGATGCGGTGATCCTCGGGTATGGTGAGCTGGTGTGGGGATCATAATCAGTTGTGGTCTGTATTACTCGTTTGCCAGAATAATATTTGAATACACTGAGGTCTTTTTTACACGAGGCATACGTTCCACTTTTACAATGAAACCACGTAAAAAAAGACTAACATTTTAATTTGCATTCATTTCGTTTGCATGTGTTACCTTTTCATTCAATGGTAAAAATACAGTTTTTAAAATTTTGAGTAATTACACCAGAAATTATGATTTATTTTTTAAAAAACTGCCATATGATTACTTTTTGCCCAAAACGAAAGTTGTGATTCCAATGAGGTCGATAAGTTGTTCCGTTCTGGTAAAATTTTCATGTGTAATAAATATAAAACTTTGATCGGTTAGAGGCACCGATTTAGCTCCAATTTTGCAAAGAGAAACTTGTGACCAATGTCGTTTTTGAAAAAGTTCATCGTTAGTGAAGAATAGTTGTGGATATTGTTTTATGATATTTTCCACAATAGACTGATTCTTTTTTGAATCTAATAGATATTTAATAAAATAATGAAAAATAGCCAGAAAAATGCCGGAATATCTGCAAGCTATATCTAAACGGTAACAACCAATCTTCCTGCCCTCGTTTTATATGACTAATACCTATCGACTGGTTTACCAAAGAACTTAATTCCTCCATAATTGTCAATTTCTTGCTTGTTTCTTTTAAAATACCATCGGTATCTTTCACATACCTTCCAGCATCGAAATGATGCAAGTATCTTAATTGATGATTAAAATTGAAATATCTTTTTTTGCGCTTCTGGAATGCGTTCCCAATTGACGGAGAATCGTCGGTAACAAAAAAAAAAGTTGCATTCTACGGCCACACCACCAACCTTCCATCAGCGCAATTACGTCCCTTTTTCGTCGCGAACCCTCGAAGGTAATTAACCAGCAGCGTCCACAAACGATGTTGATAAAGTGGATCCGTTCAACATTTCAGCTTGTCTCAGTTACCTGCCCGCAACCTCTGCCAAGCTGAGCCCCCCCCTTCCAGTCCGGAATTCCGCACGAAACGAAACGGATACGCTTCTTTCGCGCTCTCATTATTGAACTTTTGACGTACGCTTGGACTCCATCGTTCAAAGAAAAGCGGATTAATTATAGGATATTTATGCGGACCAATTGCGCTGCCCCTTTGCAGAGGATCCGAATCGCGCCAGTAGCAGCCGGTCCGGGATTGGATTGTTAGCAAACAAGTAAGAGTAGCAGTCAATTCCAGCAAGATTGAGTGTGTAATTAATCTCTTGATGGGACTTTAGAACGAAGTGGCGGGGGGGGGGGGGCATAGCTCGGTTGCTACTTAGCAAACTTATTTTAAGATGCTCTCCTAGAATGGAGTTTCGCCTTAATGCTTCGATAACTGTACCGAGTAGCTTAATTAACGGATTTACAGTTGGTGAGGTCACACTTTCATGGATTACAATGTCACTTATTGTAACATTGTTCGGACACATGAATTGCATAATCCCACCGCCACACAGCAACATGTCATGATTCCACTTGCTTTATCAGACTTGGACTGCAGCCAACGAATGGTCGATGAAGCCCAGGCCTTTACGGCTTCCTCCGAAACCGTAAACCCCGTTTGTGCCAGTACATCAAAATCAGACATCATAAATAATAAGTGAGCGCCATATTCGCCCCAAGTCCATTCTAACCAGATTTGAAGGCCATATTTGCAACTGACCGACCGATGGCGGCCACCTTTGGACAATTTAGAATTCATTCGGGCAGGTTATGGCGTTGGCTCCGTTCCTCCGTTGGGCGGCTTTGCGATGTGTATTTTTTATTGATTCCCTTTTCCCTCCAAGAACCCTTTCTTTCCGAAGACCGACGCAGAAATGGGACGAACAATACAATATAAATATACGCAACATTCCACCCTCTCGGTTGTCCAGTTTGTTGACTCTCTTGGTACGTTGAACAAACATGTCATCCAATCCTCCGCGTCGTGGATTATGGGCACACGGACACACATGAATCCACCGGTCACCGTTGTTCACCAGTGACAGTGAAATTGATTTATTGTTTCCAGACATGCCACCACACTGTTGACCCGAGCACCCAGGCCTGTGATGATGCTGACGGACTCAACAACCCAACAACAACTGCACAACTTGCTTAGTAACAGAAACAGATTCGATTCGTCAGGCCGCAGCCGAAGACATCATTTTCCCATGGGATTCGGCCAGCACACGTGGCTGGGTCACAAATGTCGCCGGATTGTTTCATGGGAAAGGACACGCCACCAGCTTGTGTGGGTCGCAGTTTAATGATTACATTTGCCTAATGTTAGGCGTTTTACTTCCAGCAGATAAGCCAAAGGTAATTTACTGGAAAATGGGACCATTTGAATTCATACCGTCTCTTTTTGTTTTTCCGTGGGACTAGTAGGAGTAGTGTAAATTATTGAACCAAGAGAAGGTGAAACACCTTAAAATGGTGCGTTCCAGGAATTAACGGTCATAAAGTAAATGCAATTGAATTCAGAAATGACATTGAAAGAATCCATCGAATGCACTAAAACGGAGCGGAAGTTTCGCACCAAATAGAGCTCGGAGTCAACAGTTTTGAAATGGATGTAAAATTCGTTCACTAGGTACACTGCACAGCGTACCACACACTCAAAATAAATCTTTCAAATCATTACAATCTATTGAACCTCGATAATTTCCAGAGTCTTCAGATTACCAACGGTCTTTAGAATCTCCAGAATCACTAGATGTACTAGAACCTCCAGAATCATAAAAACCTCAATAATTTGACGAAAGACTTATACTATGAATGAAGTCAGTCTGTTTAGTCGAACGAGAGTTATAAGCGTTCAAAAACCTTTCACTTTTGCGTAACGCTCTCATTTTTCAAAATTTTGAAATGACACTCGGTATAGAAAAGCGAAACGTAGTCCTACGTTCAAATGTCAAGATTCGCACGAAAACACCAGACTGTTCACCTGCCACGTTTCTGATCTGAAAATGACAGGCAGCAAAATAGGATGTTTCGATAAATTGAATTCCACCTCTAGTATTAGGTGTTTAGGCATCGGGAATATTCTCATGATTTCAAATGATTATTAATTTCTGTTTTTGCGAACAAAAACGGATAATTTTCTTCAAATTCAAAAATGAATCATTGAAACTTCCGGTTTGCGCAATCTCACTAATTTACCATATGTATCCATAGAATCTCAAAATTTCGCAGGTGTTTCTTGATGACAAAAATTATATATTGTATTATTATGAAATAAAGAAAATCATATATTCAATGTGAAGAAATTAAAATATTTGAAAAAAATAGTAAGATATTATATATTTAGAAATAGTGATATTGAAAAGATAAAAAAAAACAAAAATTCATATATTCAGAATTCCAGAATTAAAACTTATGAAATATGGCATGCAGAAATTTCAAAAATAAGATAATCAAAGGAAAGATTGATGAATTGAGACACTGAAAAATAAAGGAACTAATCAATAAGGATACTAATGAACATGAATAAAAAAAACTCAAAATATTGAAAAACTAAAAATGTATAAAATTGTGACAAGAGAATTAAGAGATAAGAGAATAAGGAAATTAAAAACAATACGAAATAAGGAAGTTAGAAGTCATCTGTGGGATATCATTAAATTATAAAAGAAAAAATAGAAAAATAAGAAATAAATAAATTCGAAATATATATATAGAGCTGCTAATAATTTAAGAAATTGAGATAAAAATTAATTTCGTTCAATTAAAAAACAAAGGAACGGTAAAATTAAGAAAAACGGAAAATCAAGAATTCAAGAATTGAGGTAAGGTTTTTTAGAAGGTATAAAAAATTCCGAAACTAATGGAATTAAACAATTCAGATAATAGGAGGTTAAGGAATAAAATTTTGAGGAAGGATTAAGGAATGGCTAAAATATTTACCTGCACTTAGTAATTCAGAAAAAGCACCAAAAAATGAAAAAAGTGTCACTAAATTATTAAGGCCTGTGCCAACAAATAATAGTAATGATCAGCATTAAAAAATTAGGAATGAGCAATAAAAGATGAGAAAAGATCTTCGGATAATCTAATTGTGACAGGTAAATCTATCAAATAAAGCAACAGCTATTAGTATATGTGCAATTAAATATGGCAGTATTTCCGCCAAATTATGTAATTTGAGCACTAAACTATTCGCATATGTCTTTTAATTTTGTTGGATTTTCCCATAAAAACAGTAAAATGAGCAATGGATAAATAAATATCCATTGCTCATTTTACTGTTTTAATGGGAAAATCTAACAAATTAAGAGACTAATATGAATAGTTTAGTGCTCAAATTACATAATTTGGAATACTGCATATTAATTGCGCATATACTAATAACTATTGCTATTTGACAGATTTACCGGTCTACAATTAGATTATCCGAAGATCTTTTCTCATCTTTATTGCTCATTCTAATTATATTAGATGCTGATCAGCACAATGCAGTAATAATTTAATGGCACTTTTCATTTTAGTACATACTCAAATCTCTCTTTTAATTGATGATTAATTAGTGCCATGTAAGGAATTCAAAAATGAATCATTGAAACTTCCGGTTTGCGCAATCTTAATAATTTTACATATGTATCCATAGAATCTCAAAATTTCGCAGGTGTTTCTTGATGACAAAAATTATTCATATTGACAAATATTAGTATTATGATATAAAAGAAATTCATATATTCGATGTGAAGAAATTAAATGATTTGAAAAAAAATAGTAAGATATTATAAATTTAGAAATAGTGATATTGAAAAGATAAGAGAAAACAATAAATTCATAAATTCAGAATTCCAGAATTAAAACTAATTATTGCATGCAGAAATTTCAAAAATAAGATAATCCAGGGAAAACCTAACAGAAATTGATGAATTAAGACACTGTAAAATAAAGGAACTAATCAATAAGGATACTAAGCCATGAATAAAAAAACTCAAAATATTGAAAAACTAAAAATTTATAAAATTGTGACAAGAGAATTAAGAGATAAGAGAATAAGGAAATTAAAAACAATACGAAATAAGGAAATGAGAAGTCATCTGTGGGATATCATTAAATTATCTAAGAAAAAATAGAAAAACAAGAAATAAAGAAATTCAGAAATATATATATATATATATATATATATATATATATCATATATATATATATATATATATATATATATATATATATATATATATATATATATATGATATATATATATATATATATATATATATATATGCTGCTCATAATTTAAGAAATTGAGATATAAATTAATTGCATTCAATAAAAAAACTAAGGAATGGTAAAATTAAGAAAAAATATCAAGAATTCAAGAATTGAGGTAAGGTTTTTTGAAAGTTATAAAAAAATTCCGAAACTAAGGAATTAAGCAATTGAGAAATTAAGCAATTCAGATAAAGGAAGATTAAGGAATTAAGAAATTTAGGATAATGATATTCGATAATGAGGATATTACGAATTCAGGTATTAAGAAGTTCAGAAATAAAGAAGTTAATAGTACGTTCACACTACAGCTTATATTACGTGATATAGAGTAAATCACGTAATATATGCAGTAGTGCGAACGTACTATAAGATATAAGGAATATAAGAAATTTAGAAATAAAGAAACTAAAGAAATAAAAAAAATTAGAAAAAGAGATGCGAAGCAATTTTTGAGAAAGTAAGGATTTATGAAAATAAAAAATTTAGAAATTAGGAGTTAAGATATTGATAAATCAGAAATTTAGAACTTAAGATATTAATAAATTAAGAAATTAAAAGGTTGAAGAATTAAGAAATAAGGAAACAAAGAATTTAGAGAATTAAGGTATAAAGGAATTAAAAAATTGAGAAATTAAGGAAGAAAGAAAAAAGGAAATTAAGAAATAAAGAATAAAGAAATTAAAATATGAAGAAATTAAGAAATTCAAATTTGAAGTAATAATGAAACTAAGAAGGTAAGCAATTAGGAAGGTAAGATATTAGGAAATCAAGGTATAAAGATATTGAGAAATTAAGAAAATAAGAAATGAAGAAATTCAATAATTAAGAAATTAAGAAATGAGGAAATAAGGAAATTCACATATTGAAAAATTAAGGCATTAGGAAATAATACTATGAAGAAATTAAGAAATTAAGAAGTTAAGAAATGAAATAATTTAGGTATCGAGAAATTACGAATTTGATGAATTAAGAAATTTGTTATTTAAGACATTGGGAAAATGAGAAGATCAGAAATTCAGATATTAGGAAAATAAGATATAAAAAAATTAAGAAACTAAGAAATTAAGAAACTAAGATATTGAGATTTTAAGGAAATAAGAAGTTCAGGAATTCATAAATTAATAAATAAAGAAATTCAAGAAATTAAGAACTTAAGATATTAAATTAATATTAGAAATTTATAAATTAAGATATCAAGAAATTAATAAATTAAGAAATTAAGAAATTAGCCATTCAGAAACTATAGATATTAAGAAATTCAGAAATTCAGTTAGAAATTTATAAATTGAGAATGAAGATATTAATAAATTAAAAAATTAAGAAATTAAGAAATTAAGAAATTCAGAAATTCAGAAACTAGATATTAAAGAAATTCAGAAATTCAGATTCAGAAATTCAGATTCAGAAACTCAGAAATTCAAAAATTCTGAAATTTAGAAATTCAAAAATTCAGAAATTTAGAATTTCTGAAATTCTGAATCTGAAATTCTGAAATTCTGAATTTCTGGTGCAATATATCGTTCTAGATTTTAAATTTCTTAATTTCTTAATTTCTTACAATTTTTTAATTTAATATCTTCATTTCTCAATTTATAATTCCTAACTGAATTTCTGAATTTCTTAATATCATAATTTCTGAATGGCTTAATTTTGTAATTTCTTAATTTATTAATTTCTTGATATCTTAAATTTCGTATTTTCAATGTAGATTTAATATCTTAAGTTCTTAATTTCTGAATTTCTTTGACTGACTAATTGTAATTCTGAACTTATTTCTGTAAAATCTCAATATCTTAGTTCTTAATTTCATGAACTATTTTATATCTTATTTTCTAATATCTAATTTCTGATCTTCTCATTTTAATGTCTTAA
>JASCZW010018586.1:0-15162 GCA_034211315.2 Aedes japonicus | reverse complement strand
GTTAAGGCTTATGCTATACTTCATCGTAGAAATGAACTTATATTTGAATTCATCAATATCTAGTTGTTAAGTTAAGCTTTAATCTATAAAATTATATACAACATGCAAATCAATTCAATATTCTAAATTAAATAACTTATCTATTGCTATTACGTTGGTAAACTTTAGTATTGCTATCTAGTACTACAATGTGTACTGTTACCCTAAAACATCGAATCTAATCTAATTTCTTATATACTATATACAATCGATACGAGATGAGAGATAAGAGAAGAGTGATCTGTATAGAATACAGATACATACACTGATAGGGATGTAGGATAAAGGTGGATTGTACGTAGGTAAACAGCTCAGTTATGATCGATCTTCGACAATAAACGCATCGAGAACAAAAACGCTTTCTGTTCGCGGTCCGAAACTATCCAACTTGCCAGTGTTTGAATTTCTGTGTCCAGAGGCCAGTAGTGCCGTTAAGAAACCCTTCGTGTCTGGGTAATCAGATAAACTTTCTGAACATTGGTCCTTCGAACCGGATATGAAGGACACTTCCCGGGACCCAGAAATTGACTTGTGGTTGCATTGGCATCAGTGAAACGGTGTGTCGTTTAGGTAAACGACTACCATTTTGTGCACGCAAAGTAAAGCCAACCCGGCTTTGTGCATTAGATCGATTGTTCGATTGTTAAATTGTCGTTAGCAATTTCCAAAGACTGCCTATTATCTGGAAATAGGCAGTGAACTCTTGTGAGGTGATCGAACTCAAAGTGAGGGCAACGTGGTTTACCCATGTGAGCTGCAAAAGGAACGTTGTCTTGTGAGCGCCGAACTAAAGTGCATAGTTTCGGTAAATCTTTACGTATTTTATACAGACTGTGAGCACATTCAACGAACACGTGTGCTTGGTGAGTGATTGTTGAAGACAGTTGGTGCTCAAATTTCCTTGGTGGCCGCTACGTCCGCGTCGGGAAGGATTTACGTCTCGTTTCCGCGATCGCGAACCGCGTCGGGAAGGAGAAACTCGTTCGATTCCGGGACGCGTCGGGAAGGATTTTCGATTCGATACGGGAAGGAGATTTCACGTGCCGTCGCACCCACGTTTCGTCGCGTGTGCGAATCGTATTGCGTTTGTGTAGTCGATCGGATATCGACATCGTCGGGAAATGGCCACCAAGAAGGCGAAAGATAAAAAACTGAAAGACAAACTTACGATTCGACGTTCGCTAGTTTCCACGCTTGAAACAGTTGAGGCCTTTATTGAGAATTATGAAGAAGATCGTGATTTTCCGCAAATTCCGGTGTGGTTGGAGCTGCTCGATCAAGCATTTCATGACTGTGTAAAGGTGCAGTTGGAAATTGAGAAGATGGACAATGGAGATTCCCCGTTGGTTAAGCACTTGCAAGAACGGCGGCAATTTGAAACACGGTACTGTGCTGCCAAGGGATGGTTGATGAATAGGAGATTGTTGGACCTCAATTCCACTATCAACGTTCATAATACTGTACAGCATCAACCGGCCAGCTTTCATCTACGGCTCCCCAAAATTGACCTGCCAAAGTTTGATGGTGATTATTCAAGATGGCTTGGATTTCGTGACACATTTAAGTCAATGGTGCATGATGTTCACGATATTCCGCTGGTGGCAAAACTGCAGTTCTTGCTGCAGTCATTGGAAGGTGAAGCACGGATGCCTTACGAGACGGTGGACATCGTGGCAGGCAACTACTCGCCTACCTGGGAGGCCCTCCTCAAACGGTACGATAATAAACGTTTCCTCAAGAAGCAGTTGTATCGTACACTGCATGATCTGCCTCCACTCCGGAAGGAATCTGCTCAGGATCTACATAGCCTCGTAGACGACTTTCAACGCCACGTCAAGGCACTAGCAAAGCTCGGTGAGTTAGTCGAAACTTGGGACATTCCACTGGTCTGCATGCTATCCTACAAAATGGATCCACGGACCCTGAGAGCTTGGGAAGAGCATGCAGCAACTACGGACAACATAGGATACGAAGCATGTGTGGAATTTCTGTACCAGCGTGTACGAATTTTGCAAACAGTGGCATCAGAGATTCAACATCGATCACATGTATCACCGGTCAAGGTGGCCGGTACCCAGTCCTTCAGCAAGAAGCTTTCGATTACAAAGACGGCAGCCCATGCCGCCACTACCAGCTCGCGACCAAACCCTCCAAATTGCGTTGCATGTCCGGAAAGGCATCCGTTGTTCCAATGCTCAACCTTCCAAGGAATGACAGTTGTACAACGCCGAGAATTGATCTCCCAGAAGCGACTTTGTTGGAACTGCTTCAAGTCATCGCACATCGCCCGGAACTGCGATTCAAAATTCACTTGCCGTCACTGTCATGAGCGCCATCACACGCTGTTGCACAAGGCAACATCCAATTCCGTGGGCCAACAGGCCGCTCAATCCACAATACAGCCAACAAGTACTAACGGATCGATAAGCCCATCAGCAGAGGTGAGTGTTCCTGCCCATGGAAATTCTCCAACAGCTGTTTTCCTCTCCACCGTCGTAGTCTGGATTGAAGATCGATTCGGAAAGCCACACTCCGCTCGAGCTTTGATCGATTCTGGTTCGCAGTCGAACTTCATCTCTAGGAAATTAGCACGACGGTTATGCCTGCAGTCTGACCGAGTAAGTGTTCCCATCACCGGTATTGGAGAAGCAACCGTGACGGTTACTCAATCCGTTGTCTCCAACATCCACTCTAAGAACAACGAGTTTTCCTGCAAGTTAGAGTTCTTGGTACTACCGAAACCAACAGCAGAACTTCCTACCTCGAACGTCGACGTCTCCACGTGGAAAATCCCTCCGACTGTTGAATTAGCTGATCCCACGTTCAATATTTCAGGAACCATAGACCTGCTGCTTGGAATCGAGCAATTCCACGCGTACGTTAAAAATGGAAGAATATTTCTTGGCGAAGGATCTCCAGTTCTTTTGAAACAGTTTTCGGATGGGCTGTCATCGGTCGATGGTATGGAGCCCTTCCTCCCTCATCTCCGGTTTGCCACTTAGCCACCACCCGAAACCTAGAAGCTATTTTGGAGCGGTTTTGGGAGCTTGAATCCGTCGAGCCTGGGCGTAAGTACTCTGTGAAAGAAGCAGCATGTGAGCAGCTGTATCAAGCTACCACGACTAGAAATGCAGATGGACGGTATGTGGTATCGCTGCCCAAATTACAGGACACCAATATTCATCTCGGCGAATCCCGATCTATTGCCGAAAGACGTCTGCGATGCTTGGAACGTAGACTTGACCGTGACGAATCAGTGAAGGTGGCCTACCATGAATTTATGGCCGAGTACCTTCTGACTTGGCCATATGCAGCGGCTTAATGATCCAGTAGATGATTCTGCGAACCATTATTATGTACCACATCACCCTGTGTTTAAGGCCAGTAGTACTACGACCAAGGTACGGGTCGTATTTGATGCCTCATGCCGTACATCGTCTGGACACTCATTAAACGATCTCCTAATCGTCGGCCCAGTTGTGCAAGAAGATCTACAATCAATTAAAATTCGATTCCGGACCAAACCGATCGGAGTTGTGGCGGACGTCGAAAAGATGTACCGCCAGATTGAAGTTCGACAAATCGACCGACCACTCAGCCGAATCCTCTTCCGAGACAAACCAACGGACCCAATCTCGACGTATGAGCTTCAGACCGTCACCTACGGTACGTCTTCTGCACCATTCCTTGCCACACGAACCCTCGTACAACTCGCCAGCGATGAAGGCGAGAACTACCCAATTGCCAAGAAGGCCGTAATCGAAGATTTTTATGTTGACGACCTCATCAGCGGTGCAGACAGTCCCGAAGAAGCCATCGAACTTCGTCGCCAGCTCAGTGCAATGTTGCAAGCCGGTGGTTTTCCATTGAGGAAATGGGCTTCAAACAGCTCGGCAGTTTTGGCCGAAATTCCTCCGGATGATCTGGCTATCCAGCCGTTCTATGAATTCTCCGACGAGCAGTCGGTAACCACACTCGGATTGATCTGGGAGCCGAAATCCGATACTCTACGGTTCCAAATTCAGCTTCCTACACCTGCCGCCATTCTCAACCGAAGAAACGTCCTTTCCTATATCGCTCAGATCTACGATCCTCTGGGCCTCGCCAGTCCGGTTATTTCCAGCGCGAAGCAGTTTATGCAACGTTTATGGGCGTTGGCCACTGCTGACGGAAAATCGTACTCGTGGGACGACCCACTTCCTCAGAAGCTGCAAGACGATTGGAAGACGATCCATCATCAACTGAATCTATTATCAGACGTAAGAATTCCTCGATTCGTCTCGGTGGCCGGGGCCACCAACATCCAAATACACCTTTTTCGGATGCCTCCGAAAAGGCATACGGTACATGCGTGTACATGCGTTCCGAAGACGAACATCAGAACGTTTTTGTACATCTTCTAGCAGCGAAGTCGAGAGTGACACCATTGAAGACTCGCCATTCTATTGCGCGCCTGGAACCGTGCGCTGCGGTGCTGTCTACGGAGCTCTATGAAAAGGTAATGGCATCTCTAAAAATTGACTATCCTATATTTTTCTGGGCAGATTCTACGACGGTATTGCAATGGCTAAAATCACCACCTACCAGCTGGAAAACATTTGTGGGCAACCGAGTGTCCAAAATCCAGGAATCGACCGTTGGACATCCTTGGAATCACGTACCCGGAAAGGACAACCCGGCCGATGATATCTCCCGTGGCCTGACACCTGCTGAACTTCTCCACCGAGAACGATGGTGGACCGGACCGGCATGGCTCAAACAAAGTAAGGAATATTGGCCAAATCAACCCTTCGATTCATCATCCTCTAAAGTATTCGACGATGAACGCAAGGTATGCCTAGTATCAGTTGCTTCTCCCAGCGATACAATGTGCGAGCAACTATTCAATCGTTTCTCTTCATACACAAAACTACGAAGATCCGTGGCATACTTTCTTCGGTACATTCATGCGCTTCATGCATCTGCAGTCAAAAACAATCCCGATGGCGCTTGTGCTGCATCTGCAACGATGTCTGACAAACCAGGTACGTGCCTCACCGCCCTTGAGCTGCACAGCGCGAAACTTGCTCTCTGTCGACTTTCCCAGCACGCCGCATTTCCAACTGAATTGAAGGCATTGCGCAGCGGTAAGTTGGTCGATAAATCATCACCACTAAAATTCATCAATCCAGAACTCTCAACCAATGGCCTTATCAGGGTCGGTGGTTGACTCAAATATTCTTGCGCATCTGAAGGAATGAAACACCCCATCATTATCTCCAGCAAGCATCGATTGGCACATTTGCTGGCCAATTACTATCACCGAAACCTGATGCACGCAGGCCCTCAGCTAATGATGATCACCATCAAGCAAAAATTCTGGTTACTACGTGGAAGGGATTCGCTGCGTCAAGTGTACCATCAATGCCATACGTGCTTCCGCCGAAAGCCGGTATTGATTCAACAAGCCACAGCTGAGTTGCCGAGTTCCAGAGTGATACAGTCACGACCATTTTCAGTCTTAGGAATAGATTATTGCGGTCCTATATTCTTGCGTGGACCTAAGGCAGGATCCATCAAAGCATACGTCGCCGTATTCGTGTGCTTCTCGACACGTGCAATTCACTTAGAGCTTGTTGGAAACCTTTCTACAGCAGCATTCCTGTCTGCTCTAAAACGTTTTGTTGCGCGGCGTGGCAAAGTAGCTGAACTGCATTCTGACAATGCTACAAATTTCAAAGGTGCCGCAAACGAACTGAATCAATTATACAAGCTACTGAAAACCGACGACAGCAGCCGCAAACTCATTTTCGATTGGTGTGCCAATTCCGAAATCACTTGGCGATTTATTCCACCTCGCGCTCCACACTTTGGCGGTTTGTGGGAGGCAGCGGTGAAATCCGCTAAGGGCCATCTGTTGAAGGAGATGGGAAATGCTATCGTCACCCAAGAAGAAATGCTGACACTGCTTGCACAGGTAGAAATGTGCTTAAATTCCCGGCCCATTACCGAAATGTCCAATGACCCGGCGGATTTGGAGGCTCTCACACCGGGCCATTTTTTGGTCGGCTCAAATATGCAGTCGATACCAGAGCCCGACTATAAACAAACACCGGACAACAGATTAAACCGTTGGCAACTGATGGAAAAACGATTTCAGGCGATATGGAAGCGCTGGAGCACCGAATATCTGCAGCAACTTCAAGCTCGTTCGACGAAGGGCAGTAAACCGTCCGTCAACATTCAAGTCGGTAGGCTGGTCATCATCAAGGACGACAACCTTCCCCAGCTCAGTGGACCTTGGGACGAATTACGAAGATTCATCCCGCTCAGGACGGCATTGTGAGGGTTGTCACTTTGAAGACCGCAACCGCAGATCAAGTGGTTCGACCAGTGGTCAAAATCGCACTCATTCCAATGCCACCTACCATTCCGAATAACACCGAAACTGAGGTAACAGATTGAATTTTGTAATTCTGCTTTGCCTTCCAACAGCCACCAAACTCAGTCTGCTCTTCCGATGTCAATCAAACTTGTGACGGCTGATTACTCAACCCGTCATCACATGGACTCGCGATTAACCGATCGCAATTCGTGAGCAACTGTAGCCGAATTTTGTTAAAATATCAAGACTATTTTAAGGTGGCCGGAATGTTAAGGCTTATGCTATACTTCATCGTAGAAATGAACTTATATTTGAATTCATCAATATCTAGTTGTTAAGTTAAGCTTAATCTATAAAATTATATACAACATGCAAATCAATTCAATATTCTAAATTAAATAACTTATCTATTGCTATTACGTTGGTAAACTTTAGTATTGCTATCTAGTACTACAATGTGTACTGTTACCCTAAAACATCGAATCTAATCTAATTTCTTATATACTATATACAATCGATACGAGATGAGAGATAAGAGAAGAGTGATCTGTATAGAATACAGATACATACACTGATAGGGATGTAGGATAAAGGTGGATTGTACGTAGGTAAACAGCTCAGTTATGATCGATCTTCGACAATAAACGCATCGAGAACAAAAACGCTTTCTGTTCGCGGTCCGAAACTATCCAACTTGCCAGTGTTTGAATTTCTTTGTCCAGAGGCCAGTAGTGCCGTTAAGAAACCCTTCGTGTCTGGGTATCAGATAAACTTTCTGAACATCATTATTCTTTGCAATCTTACGTTACAAGCGATCAACATTTATTAATTCATTTGATGTTTTTCTTATTCCATTTCTTTCGTATTCTTTTTCCATTATCAATACCAAATCCCGATCCCAATTTTAGTTCCACCTCCGATTTCATTCCCAGTTCCAACTGAATATTTTTCTTTAAGTTTTTTCTTTATATTGTCTAATTTGTTTTTGTTTTAAAGGGTGTCCACGATGAAATTGCCACACTGTGAAATTGCTCTAACTTTTTAACCGTTGGGTAGAATTTAATAAAAAACTTGGGTGGATTTAGTTCATAGTACATTATTTACATCCTGCAAGCTTTAAAGTCCTGTGATCAAAACTCGCGGAAATGGAGTCGAAAGAACAGCTCGTGCGTGATAATATCTTGCGCTTTCATCACGAGAACAAGGATCTCTCGCATTGTTCCATCGCTGAAACGTTGGGAATTGCCAGATTCCACGATGTCGCGAGTGATTAAGTGGTTCGAGGAACGGTTGACCACCGATCGGAAGCCCAGAAGTGAAGGAAAAAGTATTCCGTACAACACCAAAAATCACAACCGCGTAGTTGGGGCCTTCCACCGAAATCCAAAGAAGAAATTCCTGGTTTGGCAAGTGGTGTGACCTCCGAAAAATAGCGTTCTTCCCAAATTTCGACGCCCAACACAATTCTAAGGGACAAAATTGCGCTATCCCTTTACCTGCCGAGCGGGTTGCCTTCCTTGTTTTCAAAGGGGTTTGAAAGCTTCTTTCGTCGAACAGTTCATAAATTGCACACGATCCGTCGCTTCATTACACGATTTTACGTACGGTAAACTTAGGCACTTTATTAGTCGATACACATTTTTACACTAGACAAACATTTTATTGGATGACTAACACTACATTTATTACACTAACTACTTCTATTTACTATTCTTTTGGTGACCGGCCGCGCGCCAAGATGTCTGGCTATTCGAACTGATATTCAAAAAGGTATAAAGGTTTTTCTAACATGGGCGACCGCGCCTTTTTATAATGCAAGAATCTACGATGATTTCCGAGTGAACGGTCATTTCGTATGTGCTCGACACAATCGGAACTTTCCGTAAAAGCTTTCGTAGAATGTTGCGTGCAATATTACTACGCCTACCCTACTGCTCCTACCATAGCCCTTTTCGTACCGTGAATCAACATAGCCGGCCACCTAAATTTGACAGCTCAAATTTACTAAATCAAAACAAAGATGATGTGTACGCGGAACAAGCCAAGCAACATAGGAATGCAATTTTTTACCTTATTTACTAATCAATTCTGTTACCATTTTAGCTGCTTGCGTTCCTGGAGTGTCGGTTGGTTCGGTGGTTGGCTGCTGGTCGTACGGAAGTGGGAATATCCTCGAGGTAGGTCGTTTGTAGGCTCCGCTGGCTGTTCTTAAAGTGGCAACTCGTACCACTCCGTCTGCTCCGGGATGAACTTCTTCGATGCGTGCGAGGGGCCAAGAGATCGATGGTTTTCCGTCCTCCTGTACCAAAACGATTTGTCCTACGTGGATGTCCGTCGGGAAGGAAGATTTCTCGCGTTGGTGGTTCAACTCCGTGAGGTACTCTTTCCTCCACCGTTCCCAATGCTGTTGGATCAGCTTCTGCAGTTGCTGGTAGTGATCGAGCCGGTTGGTTGGAATGTTGGTGTAGTCCGGCTCCGGAAGGCTGATGAGTGGTGTACCGATGAGGAAATGCCCGGGAGTGAGGACATCTAGCTCCTTTGGATCGGTCGACAGTGACGTCAGAGGCCGGCTGTTCATGTTAGCCTCGATCTGGGAGAGCACCGTCGCGTAATCCTCGAAGGAAAGTTGGGTACTGCCGAGCGTTTTCACCAGCGATGTTTTTGCCGTTTTCACAGCCGCTTCCCATAGGCCGCCGAAGGATGGTGCTCGTGGAGGAATGAAGTGCCACTGGATGCGATGCAAGCTGCATTCGTTGACGATTGCTTCCCGGGTGCGTTTGTTTTCTAAGAGGCAGTACAGTTCGGTGAGTGTGTTGTTTGCCCCTTGGAAATTCGTCCCGTTGTCCGAGTGAATCTCTGCTGGCATACCGTGGTGGGCGACGAAACGACGTAGAGCTGCGATGAAGGCATCCGTAGACAGATCGCCGACCAGCTCGAGATGTACGGCTTTGGATGCAAAGCAGACAAACACGGCGATGTATGCCTTTCGTGATGCTGCTCTCCGGTGTGCTGGTTTCGTGTAGACAGGTCCGCAATAGTCTACCCCGACGACGGTGAATGCTCTGCTAGGTGCAGTGCGAGGTTTTGGAAGTTGGCCCACGGGTTGCGTGACAGGGACAGGGTTGAGGCGAAAGCATTGCGGACACTTGCGACACACAAGGTTGGCAACGCTTTTTCCGTTCACTGGCCAGAATTCTTGCCTCATCGTGGCTAAAGTCATGCGGGGCCCAGAGTGCATGCAGAGTTCGTGGTAGTGTTTTGTGATGAGGCGTGTGAGTGGATGCATTTTTGGTAGTATCATAGGGTGCTTGGTTTGATAGTTCTCTGCGGAGTGTTCGAGTCTGCCACCGAGTCGAATGATGCCTTTTTCGTCAAGGAAGGGACCAAGTAACCTCAACGACGATTTGTTAGGGACGGATCGAGTTTGAGTCAGCTCCTTCAACTCTTCGGCGAACATCTCCTGTTGTGCAATCTTCGCGAGCGTTACCTTGGCGTGTTCTAACTCCCCTACCGTGGCGAATAGGTGAGGATAGGGGTTAGATTTGTGACGACAGCGGTTTCCAAAGCGAAGAACTAAAGCGGTGATCCGGACCAAGCGCCAAAAAGAGGAATACCGGTGAAAAAGGAAGCAATATTCCGGTGGTTGCTGTATCACAAGTACAGTTTTTCGCCGCTCCAATAGGTCTTCCGGTGGGGTTCCTGTTGGGTGTTTAGGCCAGTCTTCTTCGTTTTTCGATAGCCAGGATGGACCACAGCGCCAGTTGGGATTTGCGATGAATTCTTTGGGTAGCATCCCACGTGAAATGTAGTCCGCCGGATTGTCCGTTCCCTTCACGTGGTTCCAGCTGTGTCCATGTGTAAGTTGTTGGATTTCAGACGTCCGGTTTCCAACGAATGTCTGCCAAGTATTGGGAGGTGCCTGGATCCAGTGAAGTGCAACCATTGAGTCCGACCAGAACCAGCAAGGAATACCCTCCATCCGCAGCGCTGCCGAAACCTTGGCGTAAAGTTTCGCTCCCAGAAGTGCAGCACAGAGCTCAAGCCGCGGCAGACTAAGCCGTTTGAGTGGGGCAACCCGTGATTTTGCAGCGACGAGCTCGATTTTGAATTGTCCTCCCTGCCGGTCGAACGAGCGTAGATGCAGGCACCATACCCAACTTCGGATGCATCGGCGAAGACGTGGAACTGTGTGGAGATCGCATCAACCAGAAAGACGAACCGAGGAACCTGCAGCCTTGTAGAAGTGGTAACTGTGCCGAAAATTCCTTCCATTTGCCAGCGATGTCCTCCGATACTGGATCATCCCAATCGAAAGCGCCAAGCCAAAGATGCTGCATTTTGATTTTTGACCATGCTACGACCGGTGAAACCAAACCGAGTGGGTCGTAGAGCTTCGCAATCGCCGAGAAGATCTTCCGTTTCGTCCAACTGCCTTCGTTTGTAGCCGGTTGTACCTCGATGCAAAGCTGGTCTGGTCCTGTTTCCCACCCCACCCCTAGCGTTTTGATTTTCTGATCCGCCTCGAAGTGCAGCGTGGTTTCACCTCCAAGTGCTTCGGTGGGCAAGTTCTTCAGGAGTTCTGGGCTATTTGAACACCATTTCCGTAGGTCGAGACCTCCTTCTGCCAGTAGAGCTCGTACTTCCTTTTGCAGCTGTATGGCTTCTTCGACCGTGTCCGCTCCCGAGAGAAAATCATCCATGTAGAAGTCATCTTGCACGGCTTTAGCTGCAAGTGTGTACTTCTGACTCAAATCCAGTGCTAATTGCTTCAACACCCGGGTGGCGAGAAATGACGATGGGGCCAAACCGTAGGTGACAGTCAGCAGCTCGTACACCTGGATTGGATCCGACGGATCGAAGCGCCAGAGAATTCGTTGAAGCGAAGTGTCGTCTACGTGAACCAGAATCTGCCGATACATTTTCGCAACATCCGCGACCAAGGCGATGGCATGTTTTCGAAACCGAAGCATCAAATCCAAAAGTTCGTCCTGGATTGTGGGCCCAGTAAGTAGAGCTTCATTGAGCGAATAGTTCGTGGACGTTTTCGCCGAGCCATCGAAGACCACCCGTACTTTGGTTGTAGTACTTGATTCCTTAAACACCGGATGGTGTGGAAGGTAGCAGACCGTTTTGCCTTCATCCAAACGAGAATCGTCAGCGTCGCCGATGCATTTCATGTGGCCTAGCTCGATGTACTCCTTCATGAAGTCCTCGTATTGCGATCGAAGATTGGAATCCCGCTCTAGCCGTCTCTCTGTCTGCATAAATCGTCGCACAGCCGTCTGCTTCGATTCACCAACCATGCTGGCGAAATTCATGTGCCTTGGGTATCGTACAATATACCTTCCAGTATCGTCGCGTGTGAAAGTGTTCACGAAGTGAATCTCGCAATCTTCCTCCTCCTGTGAGCGTGGGGTTTTCGTAGGTAGTTCTTCCACCGTCCAGAATCTTTCGATTGCTCTTTCGAGTGGTTCCAGCTTCGCAACGTGACAGCTGACCCGTGGTGATTCCTCCATGCATTTGGTTTCGCCGGCCGCCACCCATCCGAACACCGTGTTGACAAATACTGGAAGCGTATTGTCGAGATTGCGAACCTGTAGCCGGCCACCATCGCGTACATGGAAGTCGTAGAAAAGCTGTGCACCCAAGACCAAATCGATCGGACCAGAGACGTTGAAGTCCGGATCGGCTAGAACCATGTCGGACGGAAGTTTCCAATGCGCTATCGGTTGCGAGATTGATGGCTGGTCGTCGGTGACCTGCCCCAGAACCAAAAATCCATTGACGTCGAGAAGTTCTGCACCCGAGAAGATATTGTGGTGGAAACTTCGTAAGCTAGTGCGGCTTCGAGATCGTCCAATACCAGATATTTCCACCTTCCTGTCCCGCCGTGATAGTCCAAGTAGCTTGCAGAGATTTTCCGACATCAAATTGACTTGCGATCCAGAGTCCAAGAGAGCCCTTGCTTGGTGTGTCCTTCCCCATGCGTCCTTCACCTTCAGAAGTACCGTTAGCAAAAACGTGTGCGACCTGAGTCTGCCCCACCGCCACATTGGAAGAAATTGATGCCACCGAACTAGAAACCGATTCACCAGAGTTCGAAGCACCGCCGGTCATTGATGGAGCAGAAGTATTCACGCTATCATTCGCTGCTAGAGTGGGGGTAGGAGTGGAGATAGAACCAGAACCAGGGAAACCAGGGTGCAGCAATGAATGATGCTTCTTCGAGCACGTTTTGCATCGAAATTTTGAAGGACAGTCTCGCGCTAAGTGATTCCGGCCCAGGCAGTTGCTGCAGAGACGCTTGAAGTTGGTAAGCTGCAGCCGTTTATCCACCGGAAGACTAGCGAAAGTTGGACACCGAGTAATCCAATGTTTTTCACTGCATGCGAAGCAGTTCGATGGTGTGTTTTCGGTCGCCGAGTTGACCGAAACCTTGGTTGGACGAAATTTGTTACCACTCGACGAAGTTGCTGTTGAGAACATGTGCTGATCGACCGATACGGCATCCAACACACGAGTTTGCCTTTTGAGGAATTCGACCAGCGATACAAACAACGGCTCCTTCTCTGGTGCGACATTTTCCTCCCACCGCTTCTGCATGACCTCGTCCAGCTTCGATACCATCAAATGCACCAGCATCGCTCCCCAGCCGCTCGTCTTCTCTCCTAATTGGTCCAGGATCTTCGTGTTGCGCTCGAAGCAGTCGATGAGATCGTGTAGGCTGGCCGCTGATTCCTTCTTCATCCTGGGGTACTCGAACATGGCGTTCAAATGGCGTTTCTTGAGGAGATATTTGTTGGAGAACCTTTCGACCAAACCATCCCAAGCAACCCTATAATTTGCCTCACTCATCGCAAACGAATCGATCAACTTTAGAGCATCGCCCTTCAGAGAAGCACGCAAGTAGTGGAACTTCTGAATGTCGGTTAGTTCTGCCGAGGAGTCGATCAAAGCCACGTAAGTATCGTGAAACGGAAGCCAATTTTGATAATTGCCGTCAAACTCTGGCAGGCTAATTTGAGGAAGTCGTACTGAAGCTTGTACGTTTGGAACGTGATTTGTGTGTGCAGTTGTGGTGTTAGGTGTCGCATGCCTTTGAGGTAACCTTTTTGCCAACCCTGCCCTTACCTCGAAATATTTCTCCTCGAAATCAATCCTCAGCTGGTCGTACTCCGCCACGTTCTCTTCGTTGTCATCGAGGCCTTCGATGTCACTCTGGAGTTCCTCGAATTCCTGGTATTTTAGCTCGAGTTTCTCCAGCCGAATTTTGACCGCTTGCTCATCGAACTCTTTGGTGTTTTTCAGGAAGTGTTCGACCCGATCCACGAAATTGATAACGTTGTTCCTGTTGCGCACCAGGCCCTTGTATTTGCGTGCCGTCGACATGTTCGTTGCACAAGACGAGATTCACGAAGAGCAGCCAAGAACTGTGGAAGAGCAACCAGCAAAGCACCTTCGAGGGAAAAGATAGCGTTTGATGGACAGGAACTCACCTGGTGAGCCTGTCAAACAGGCCTTGTATGAATAATCACTGTAGAGCAGCACCAGTCCACACCGTCGGTAAGAGCGCGATGCGATGTTCCTTGATCGTAGAATCGTCCACCGTCGTAAACGGTACGATACAATGACCTGGTGAGCCTGTCAATCAGGCCTTGAATCAAAAATATCGTTGTCTCAGCTTCCCTCTCCTGTGTGAAGATTTGATCTTCGCACACCCCAGTGGTTCAGAACTCTCCACGTATGGTCGATAGCGTCTTGCGTCCCCTAAGTTGGCCCTCAGAACGTCCTTCTGAGTCCACCCGTAGTCCGAATCGCGCGAAAAAGATGAAAGTATATCCGGCCACCAAGAACTCCGTCGAAGTAGGTAAACATGTAGGAACCAAGAAATGACCAGGTAGAGATGAAACCAGAAAAGTAAGTAGTTGGACAGGTCCTCACCTTGAAGGCATGTTCAATAAGCCTTGTATAATTTTTCAATCTCTCCTCGATCCCAATTCAAAAATCCGTTATGGCTGCTCCCTAGCCCATGCGTACGAAATCGTGATGGCAGCGCTCCAGTGAATTCACGTGTTCGACGGTCGTGATGGCGCCTCGTGCCTTTGTACCGAGCGAGAATGGCACCAGTACAATTGTGCAATGACCCAATGGCGTTTCGGCGTCGGTTACGTACCAAAGAAACACTATCCTGGTCACGGCACCAATGTTGTGACCTCCGAAAAATAGCGTTCTTCCCAAATTTCGACGCCTAACACAATTCTAAGGGACAAAATTGCGCTATCCCTTTACCTGCCGAGCGGGTTGCCTTCCTTGTTTTCAAAGGGGTTTGAAAGCTTCTTTCGTCGAACAGTTCATAAATTGCACACGATCCGTCGCTTCATTACACGATTTTACGTACGGTAAACTTAGGCACTTTATTAGTCGATACACATTTTACACTAGACAAACATTTTATTGGATGACTAACACTACATTTATTACACTAACTACTTCTATTTACTATTCTTTTGGTGACCGGCCGCGCGCCAAGATGTCTGGCTATTCGAACTGATATTCAAAAGGTATAAAGGTTTTCTAACATGGGCGACCGCGCCTTTTTATAATGCAAGAATCTACGATGATTTCCGAGTGAACGGTCATTTCGTATGTGCTCGACACAATCGGAACTTTCCGTAAAAGCTTTCGTAGAATGTTGCGTGCAATATTACTACGCCTACCCTACTGCTCCTACCATAGCCCTTTTCGTACCGTGAATCAAC
>JASCZW010018585.1:0-15175 GCA_034211315.2 Aedes japonicus | reverse complement strand
GCGATGACATGAATCGAATTGATTGTGTTGGCTGTAGTTTGCAGCACGAGTTCCGAGCTGCAGAAAATTTCTTGTTCGTAGAACTCGTTCAGGAGCGTAGATGAAGAGCACGGCCAGAATTCCTGGAGAGTCGGTTTCACCTAGTAGCACTTTTGCTGCGAAAACTGCTTGCATGACTGTACGCCTATGCTCCAATGTTTCAATACCCAAGAGTGAGCAACGATCCTGGTACGCTGGAAGGTTGACAGGAACATTCCACGGCAGATGACGGAGAGCAAAACGGAAACATTTTGTTTAGACTTCTTTGGACGTAATCCAGATTCTTTGATACGGGCACCACACCAAGGCTCCAAATTCCAGAATAGAACGCACGAGAGAACAGTATAATGCTTTCAGACAGGTGGGATCACGAAACTCGTCGGAGATCTTGAACATGAGCTGTCTGTTGGCTTTCGTAATCATATCCGTGTAGTGTTGTCTAATTGTCAAATCGGAGTCAAGCGTGATTCCAAGGTCACGAACAGTATCCACCTTCTGCAGAGGTTGATTGTTTATCATGTAATCAAATGCAATTGGGTTCAATTTTCGATGGAATGTGATAATGAAGCATTTGCTAACACTCAGAATGAGGAAATTCCTAGAACACCACTCTTCAATGCTACTGATCAAGTGCTGTCGTAAGTCGTAAGCAATCAGCGAACCATCGCACAATTACATAAATTTTCACATCGTCTGCATAGAACGACCTACTGTTGGGTGGAAGTATCAGTCCAACCTCGTTGATGAAAATTGAGAACAGCAGTGGTCCCAAGTTGCGGCCTTGAGGTACGTCCGACATATTATGGCCGATCTGGTCGATCTTCACACATACTATACTATCCTCTTGTTTCCGTGCTACGTGTGCCTGCCGAGAAAGCTATTGGTCAACCATCAGCGGTTTGGATCTTGAAAGGGGCTCTGAGCCATGAGCATCATATATTATCTGAATAAAGTTACCTGTCCAGTCCCTTCCAAAATGTGACCCATTAACCTCGAGCCAGCCACGAGTAATTGGTACTTCTTTTTCAAACACCATAAGGCAAGTTGTAGATAACAAATTTGAATATCGGCTCCGCAAAGTGTTGCACACTTCTGAGCCTCATAAATAAACGAACTAATTAAAAACCTTCTTTAAGTGTCGGGGTCAATATGAAATGGGATGGATTTTCAAAATACTTTAACTTTCTAAAGTAAGCATCTAGAAGTTTGAATTGTCCTGATTTTTTTTAAATCATATAAGGTTACGTTTCTGCCCGACCGAATTTTTTTTGACAATTCTGAAGAACTGTTAATAAGGTGTTCCAGGTCATATTGACCCGGATTTCAATGTCACATAGAGATCCAACAAGACCAAATCATGAAATATTTGCAGCCAAAATTCTTGTTGGAGTCCCAACTTTCAGGTTCCGATGAGTACTGCCCTTCTTCAGCCGATTGGTCATAAGAAAAAGGGAAGAGGGCAGGTTTTGCCACGATCCTTAAGACGGCGACAGATACAAATTTTCATCGGAACGTGCTTTTCGACAGCTCAAACTTTATGATTTTTCACTACTTCAAGCCATGAAATGGACCAATGACTATATTGGACATTCCGGGACACTCCGGATAATCCGGGGAACCTTTTAGGAGGGGACAAACACATCTCCATAATTTTTGTTGAGTAGTCTACTTCTAGCCTTGAAATGGGTCAATTTCCTTATTAGCCATTCCGGGACAACCTGGATGTCCAGGAAGAACCCTTCAGGAGGGTACAAATACAGATTTTTGCTGAAACATGCCTTGGACAAATGGACGAATAGACGAACGACCATATTACCTATTCTGGGACAATTCAGGCTCCCGGGGGAACCCTTCAGGAGGAGAAAATATGGTTTTTTGCCGAAACATGTCGATGCGACTGAATTTCGACCATGGATGGCGATATTGGCGAAGCAGCTATAGCCACTCATTCATGCTAAGAGTCATTGTCAAAGGAAACCATGTCAATTTCACATTGACTATTTTGTCAATTTCCAACATGTGCAGTCGAATTCAAAGAATTTCAAAAAAGAGTAGTGTTTAAAAGTTTTGTCTCCTTATAAAAAGTCCCCATGCTACATTTTAGCTCAATCAAACTTCGTTAAGTGGACCCCAAAGCGGTCAAGTTTGAATTTTTTTAAACATAAAAAATCTCCCCAGGTAGGGGTACATGAAAGGTCTTATAAAGTCATGAAACGTCGAGAACTGGTGTTAGCTTGGAAGAAAAAATCGACTTTCTAGGACTTAGCCAATTTTCGAGTTGGGGGAGTGAATTCAATGTTATTTTAATGATTTGAATTATACAGTTGAGATATTCATGGCAATATTATCGAATCACATCCTATATCATCGTTGGCAACTGCTAGCATATTATATATGATGTTTCATTAGCATGATTCACTTATTTTCCATAAGAAATTTAAAAGAATCCAAAATAAATGGGAATTTTATTGGGCTATTAAAAGCAATAGTACTTATCGTGGGCATTGGCGTAACTACTGGGGGTGCCTAGGGGGCCAGGCCCCCCCAGGATTATGTAGGCCCCCCCAGGATTTTTTCCTAATATATTTCTAATATGAAATGAAACACTATTCATAATTTCTAACGAATTGTAGGGTTTTTCTTGTTTTTGTACTTTGCTTTCTCCAGAAATTCTTTGAACGAGTAACTATTTCTGAAGGAGTAAAGTGCACATACCCTCTTCCCCACACTTGTCTTATATCCCACTTTACCTTATAGGATGAAAATTCGGTACATATATCAAGAAAACCATAGTTAACGACCATTAGATCCATGAGAATTCCGATATATCAACATTACATCCATTCGCTAGAACCAAAGATGTGAAGAGAAAGTATCGATAGGTCCTAAAGCGCTCGGCAGGTTATGTAATTGAATAGAATTAGTTTGAAATTGAGCATAGGGCTTTTGTTAAGCAGTATTTCGAAACAAACGTGCTTGATCGTGCTCAAATACCGTCAAAGGCACATTATGGTTCTTGCGATGTGAAATCTATGTTTTTACACTCCCTAAAGTCCACATGTGATGGAAGCCAAATTCCAATTAGAGGTTTTTGAAAACACAACTTCTCATTTTTACCAGTAGTGGTTTTTCTCGTCGTTGTTTACTTAACAACCTCGCAGAGAAACCCGGTAAGATGTCGTATGCTGATCTTTTTAATAGCATGTTTTGGCGGAAACCCAATCATTGAATATACACACTTTTAATTTTTTTTAAAATGCGTTTGCTTCGAAATACTGCTTAAAAAAAGCCCAACGCCTGTGCCCTAAACAATTCTTAATTCTAATAATTCAATTCTATTAATATTAAATCCTCTAGACTCATAACTAAAATAATAGCGACAGTTGAATGTAGAGCCTGTTATGTTGAAACATAAGATTTGAAACACTTTTCTGTGTACGTATTTTAATTTTATTATTCAAAAAGGTTTTACAATAATGAGTTTTGTTTGTATGCGCATTTTAGAATTCACGGTATTATTTTCTCTTGTACGAAAAATTTAGTAGAGTATAGACTCCCCACATTGATTAAAAGTTTCGAAGCTAACGAATGTCCATAAGCAAAATATGGAGATAGAAGTTTATTCATTAACGATAATATTTTCGAAAATGTAGCTTTCCCAAGTAACAATTCAAATGCAAATTGGTTGTATTCATGTTTTATGGTAGTTTTATAAAAGCATTATGGAGATCATCTGGTTTTATAAGGGCATTTTCCAAGTTAAGGTGGTTGTAACTGATTAACAGTTCTTAGGAGTGATTAAAGAACACTTGAAGAAACCTCCATAAAACTACATCATTTATAAGTGTAATTCACCTTACAAGTAATTTTATAAGATACTTGATTCCCCTCTCAAGACATCGTTTCGCAACTTTCATAAAACCTGATAAAAGTTTTGAAAAAGTTATATGACATTCTTCTTGAAGATAAATGTATCTTGAAAATGCTGCCATAAAGCGCTCTTAGAACCATTTGATTTCGAATAAGAGCACATACTCTTGAGAAAGAACATTATGTGAAAAGTAAACAAACCGGACGATGGACGCCCATAGCTGAAAGAAAATATAAAATAGTGGATCGTTCAAGCGGAAATTCAATAAAAACCTATCCAATATATTGAGTACTCCTTCATCTCAGCCACCAACGACCAATATTTTTTTTACCATCGCTAGATTGGATTTGCAGCCTACTGAGATTTATCAGAAGGGTCTATGCGTTATGCGTCCTATTTTTTGTAACGAATCAAATTAAATGGTCAATGTGTCGGCAGTTGAAAACCGAAAAACATAACTCTTGATAAATCTAACGTCCCAGGTAGTGCGTTATCGCAATGCGTTATCGTATTTCCACCACCGTTAAATCTAAAGTCGAAAGTAGTGCGCTGGAATCGCTCAGTGATCTACTACACAGCGCACTTCTTCCGACGTTAGGTTAAGCATATAGATCAAGAGGAAAAATCATGTTTCGCTCAACAGATGTTTCCGCCATAGAGGCAATATTACTATCTGTTATTATTCCCAAAACCATTGTTCAAGCATATTCAAGTTAATTTTTTTTTATTGACTTCCGCTGGTGAATAAAAGCAGTAAATTATAAGCTGTAATTATGACTAAGAAAAACAATTATGCATAGACACTTTTGATTTGCACGTTCACATTTTCTTTGTTTATGATGTGCCTTTTTCACACTGATCTTATGGCTATATTATGAAAGAATTGTTTACGTTTAGCAATTCAAACAAGTTTTATTCAAGCGTAACTTATCTTTTTCAAGAACAAAAAAAATAAATATGAACTTATCGCGCTCCTCAAAAAAGCTGTAAGTCTTGTGCAAGCAATATAAGTTTTATTTGCGTTTTATGATAGTTTTCGATAAAACCATTGAAAAAATTGCAAGCGTGGCTATTCTGATTCCCTCGGAATGGTAGCCATTTTCATAAGCATGCAACAAAACTCTCATTTTTCCAATGGTACGAACAAACAATGCTGTTTAAAATACATTTTGAAACATAAAATGGATTGTAGACACAATTTATTCAAGATCTAACAATTTATCAGCCTTTTCACCTAAAAGTTTAATTTTCTACTATTTGTTTTATTTTTTAAATACGTCAGTGTTCTAGCAATAATTCAGAGGCGCATTAAATTTTCGAACTTCTTTATGTTATGAAACACCAATAAACTGAATGTCACATGAAAATTCATCAAACGCAGGCAAAAAACAGATGCATTTATGGTCACCTTGACAATTAATTTACATACGTATTCACTTTGGAAGAGAAATATAGTAGCTTCTACTCAACTTTAAACAAAAAAAAAGTCCCCATGCAGCAGAACGAATCGAAAAATGGAATCTTCGAAGCATATTTGTGACAGACTGGAAGTATTCTTAAAGAGGAAAATTATAAAACTATCAAAACTTGTGGTAGTTTTATCATAGTTTTAAGTATGTCTTGGAATGTCCTTACAAGTATGCAATGATAAACTATCAAGTTTTAAGCGAACCTTTGGAAATAGTCTTGAGAACCTCCTATAGTATGGGCCTTTTGGAACTTAAGAGGGTTTTATAGCTGTTTTATCGATGTTATGTAGAATATCTAGTGTTATGCGTGGTTTTATCAAATGAGTCTTGGAAAACTTCTTCAAGTGTTCCTTAAAATTGAATTTGTTACTTGGGTTAGAAGTAAGGGTAAACATGTAATCAGGTAAATTTCTGAAATCATAACATTTATTGAGGTTGACTTCAGTACACAGTAGTAGTCGATATAGATTGCATAATGGGTCTGTATGTCAGATTTTATCAAAATTCACTTCGCATTTATTATAACTGTTGTCTAACCTTTATACTTAAGATTTCTTTAAAGGATTTGATTTTCAATCAAAAGGTTCTATTTTTGGCTGAAATAGTTCCTAGTAAACAGTGGTGGCCAATATAATCAATACATCTACAGTTTTTCATACAAAACACTCATATTTGACACTCTCCATGTCTAGACAATAGAAGTAACCTGAATTTCAAACTGTGTTGAGTTTATAAACTGTGCTTCAAAGTCTTTAGAATTACCACCATATTTGAAAACTTTATTTATTCACCAATGTTTGAAAATTTTATAACCATTTATTTTCTTTTTCAAAATAGTTTATTTCAAAGGAATGAAATATTTTGCCAAAGAACTCATTCATGTTCAACTTTTCAATTTAAAATTATTTAAAAACTAATTTTCGGCCAAACCTTCTAACAAGGCAAATCTGATGCCATTATGTAGACTGTACTTTAAAATTTAAAAATTCAAAAGGGTGCATTTCTTATTTTCCCTATACTGTAGTTGTTAATCTCTTTTGCTATACCTTCACAAAATTTCGAAAAATTTCCATGGAATTTCGATGCCCTAGAATACTATCAATGTCAAACAAAATCTTAAGTTTAACTTCAAATTCCCCATGGATATTTCTTTCGAACTGCCGTGAAGTTCTCAATAGGTTTTGATGAAATAAACCTCGGAAATCTCCTTCAAAATGTTTAAACCCTCCTTAGAAATTTAGCTCGATATAACTTATAAATTTTTATTGTATTGTTCATATTATTCCACTGTAAAACAAACTTGGTTGATGATTTGCTCACAGATCTTTCAAAGATTATTCAATAAGAAATTTAAATTGAATTCCATTGAATGGCTTTAAAATATCCACATTGTAGAAACCGAAAAATAATCTCTGAATTTTAAAATTACTGTTTTTTTTAATTCCTTTATTATCAAGATTTTCAGCCCTGGGCTGGTTCATCTCCCGTCGTAGTCGCTCAAATAACTTTTGGGTATGCTTCGTAACTTTGTCCGGGGTGAGATTTGAACTCGTGACTTTGGCGTGAGAGGTGTGGATGTTACCCACTGTTTTTTTTAACTACTGTTACTGTTACCTGTTTTTTTATTCAGTGATATTTTGACTGCAGATAAATTCAGTTAGTAAAATTCGAGAAGTAAAATTGCTATGTTTAGAAAGATTGCATTTTCATATTATCTAACAATTGATTTACAGAGCTCCGTACAATCTTGACAAACGAACAAAATGAAATATGAAAAAAATAAGAGATAGGTATGTATATCCTAATACTTCAGATATTTGTTTTTTTTTTCAAGAAAACATAATCGTGGAACAGGTTCCAGGTTTTTCCCATTTTTTTTAGATCATTTCAATAGTTATTTTGTAAAAATATATTTGAACCCCTGACCACGGGTATTAAGGACAACATCATACCCTAGATATTTTCAGAGTTTTTTGTAAGGACCAACTTAAAGCTAATAGCTGCATATCAAAACGCTCAATTTGAAAATATCACTTGTCATACAAAAACCAAAGGACCGATATTATATTCACAACATATTTACTTCTCCACTGTTCTTTCAGAACACCAAGAATTTAGATTCCAATCATCTAACGTTGATAATTCCGGAACAATTGAAAGCAACGCTAGTGTTCTTTCTCAACTAGCAACTCCATCAGCTTCATCGGAAAACGGTCGTTCTCATCTACGTTGGAATACAGTCGTAGCAATGATAAAGTGTTCTGCTATGTTTGCTGCTCTTTTTGCGCAAAGGCTTTGCGAAAACAAAATGAAAAATTTATTTTCACCATTTTCAATAATTGGAGAAAACTAGGCGAGAAAATAAAAGCTCATGACGATACTACATCGCATAATTTATTTATTTCGTCAATCGATCGTAGACTACATATTTACACTTAATTCTATCTTCTTAAAGATCGTCTAGAAACAAAATACTGTCTTAGGTTACTACGTGACATTGTTAGGTCAATTGATTCACAATGAAGATTATACAGAGACATCATTCGGTTAATTGGTCCGAATTTCGCATAGTTTGTCCGATTGATATTTAACGCAAATAAGTTCCGATTCCTCAAATGCCGCGAGGGGGTGTAGAAATTTAGACTACATAATAAGTTAGGGGAGGAAATGCGATGTGATACAATATCGTTTACAAAAGAGATCATGGCAAATTCCTTCGTTCTTTTAGAGTTTGAATGTCAATAAGCATACACCGTGCTTCATAAGACGGAAGTGGAAATGTTGTCCAGCCTAATTTACGGAGAGCATACAAAAGAAATTGTTTTTGGACTGATTCTAATCGTTCATCATGTGTTTTCATAAAAGGAGACCATATGACACTACAATACTCTAGAATAGACCTGACATATGCAACGTACAATGTTTTGATCGTATATGGGTCATGAAAGTTTTGACCAAAGCGTTTAATAAAACCTAGCATATTGGTTGCTTTATGGATAATTGTGTTGTAATGGTCGATAAAATTAAGCTTAGAATCTACAATAACACCTAAGTCTCTGACTCTCTCGCATTTTTCTACAATTTCAGTTCCTAAAGAAACAGTAATTTGTGGTGTATATCGTTTTCTACTGAGAGTAATTAAATTACATTTCTTAACGTTTATTTCTAGTAAGCTTTTTTGCACCATATATCAAATAATAATATTTCGTTTATATAAGTTACATTATCTTGGTCGTTCTTAATTTCCATAAATATTTTCATGTCGTCTGCATAGATGAGAATTCTGACCTGCTTAAGAATGTAAGAAATATCATTGACAAACAAAATAAAAAGCAAAGGGCCTAGATGCGAGCCTTGGGGAACTCCAGATAATACATGAACAGGGTGTGACTTTTTACCATTAAAATTGACTACTTGTTGCCGATTTATTAAATACGATTGTATCCATTTAAGAAATGTATCCTCAAATCCTATTTTTCCTAACTTGTAGAGTAACAGAGGAATGTCAATACGGTCAAAGGCCTTGCTAAAATCAGTGTACAGCGCTTCGACATGGTTGCCGTTGTCCATTGCGTTTAATGAATAATTTACGAATTCTAACAAGTTTGTGGAAGTTGAGCGTCCTTTGAAAAATCCATGCTGCGAATTTGTTATAACATTTTGTACTTGGCTGAACAATTTTCTATTGACGATAGCTTCAAAGAGCTTTGGGATGCTAGATATAATAGCAATTCCACGGTAATTGCGAATATCGGATTTTTTCCTGACTTATATATGGGTATTAGGTATGAGTTTTTCCAAATTTTAGGGAACTGACCTGAATCAAGTGACAAATTGAAGAGCCAAAATAAAGGCGAAGATAGTTCAAATGCAAGATTTTTCATAAATGCTGGAGGGATTCCATCAGGTCCCGCACCTTTCGCAGCATCAAGATTTTTCAAACCAGCAAGAATGTCTTGAACATCTACCTGACTAACTCTAATGTCATTTGAGGATGCAGGAAAGAATGAAAAATAATCTAGATCGCGATCATCATCTGAAAATGTCGTGTAAATTTCTTGGAAATACTTTCCAAACATGTCACAAATCTCACCAGGGTCTCCAGCGCTTTTTGTCATCAAGATGCATTTTTGAAGGAAAGTTGTTTGATTTTAATTTTGTTCTGACATACTTGAAAAACTGTTTAGGACATGATTTGATTTCACTCTCTGTTCTGAAATTATACTCTTCCAATTCGGAATTGATTGCTGAATTAAGCTGATCACAGATATTCAGATAATTTTGCAGATTGACATTAGAGTTGCTTTTCTTGTAAATTTTGTGGGCCTTTTGCTTCTGATTTTTCAAGTTAATAATATTCCGGTTGAACCATATTGGATATTTGGAGTTATATCTGCGTCTTTTTCTTTTAAGAGGTACGTTTTCATTAATTATTTCAAATAAAAACCTGTAGAAGACATCAACAGCGCTTTCGATGTGTACTTCATTTCGTATGATTGATTGCCAGTTGATTGAATTTAGCTTAATTTTTATGTTCTCGTAATTAGCTTTGTTGTATTCAAAGATTTCCTCATAATCATAGTCGTTGGGCCGTAGGTTGTAATGAACAAATAAAGAATATTCAATTGCAGTATGAAATTGTTCGTTTTTCCATAAGGGATGCTTCGAAAAATATTTACTTCACAAGCAATCGTTGTCATCTAGAAATGTACACGAAAAACGTTTAAAGGTAATTGAAGAGCAATAGCAACATTATAGAGAAAACGTTAAGAAGCTGAAGGAAGTTGTAAAGGATGAGTGTCTACCGACAAAATTTTGAAGATTTTAAACGCGTTATCCAAATCAATCTAAATTTTAATATAAATTTAAAATGTTCATTGACTCAATGTTGTTCTTTGAGATTTGAATATATTCAGTTTAAACTTGACTCTATATAGAGTCAGGTCTGTTCTGTGCCTCGGTTAGTGGAGATGCCTTAAGAGAATCGAGTAAGGTGACTACAGTAACCTCGTGTGAGTCCATTCTCAATTTAATCCACACGGAATAATACGAGGCTTATATTCACCACACTCGATTCTTTTAAGACATCTCGACTCATCGAGGCGGATTTGGATAAAAAAAGGCCATTGTTTGAAAGGTAAACACGATATGTACAAAAAATTGTGCAAAAAGTTTTCTCAATAGCAACTTTTGGAAGATTTTGATAAAACCATTTGATGTTTTTCAAAAATACTTTTCAATGCCAATATAATTTAACTTCAAATTCCTAATCAAAATTCTTGGGCTATTGTTCTTCGTAAGAGTAACTGTTTTCAAGAAAATATGAATAAAGTGAGTGCCTTAAAACATAACAAACACATTTTTCATAAGTTAATCCAGATGTTCCGTGAACAAAACTATGTTTGTTTCAACACACATGGATATCTCAACATGTTTTTCTTTCACACGATTGGACTAATAGTTTGAAATTTTTAGGAGATTACATGAACATTATTGCTATTGTTGGCGAATTTGGTAGATTCGACGGTTTGGTAGATTCGATAACTTAACCTAGCTTTTGTTAAACCCTAATAGTTGTTTTCATGTGACTCTTAGTTATATGTACACGATAATGTGAAATGAGTACTTCCATACGAAACAAATAAATGACCAGAATCTAGTATTTCTGAGGTAGAAAATAAGTCGAAGTTAAAAGACTTGTTTGCATCGTTCAGATAATTTATAACATGTTCAGTTCCGAGTGTTGCTTTCTTTACTTTTACATTGGCTTTTTTACTGTTTTTAATATGCAAGGATAAGAAGAAACATTGGATTTTCTGCGTTATCTAATGCACATAAAGGGAATGCTAGATTTGGCAAAAAATGGGATATTTCATAAAGATTTAAGACAGATAACGCCTGAATCTAGCCTGTTGTATGAAAGATTGCAAACATTGTTGCATGGCGTATGAAAGATTGCTAACAATTTCTTTGTTTGCGCTTCCTTTGGCTTGGAATTAAACGAAGAGAAATTTCACGTGCTTGTTAATATTAATTATTTTTGCGTATGTAAACGGTATTTTTTTAGTTAGTTAGTGTTTATTTATTTCGTTGCTTTTAGTAAAAAGAGATGACAAATCTTCGCATCATGCCACGTGCATGTATACTTTTGAGTAGTGCTATAAATGGCACTCTTGCTTAATCACTAGGGATATTTGTATTGTTTGAATAAACATAAATGATGATCATACTGATAGACAATATATCTATTGCTCAGTTTACCTTCCACATGATGAGGCTTCACCTACAGAGGACTTGAAAAAAGTTGTGTCTCATTGTGATAGAAATAATTTGCCATTAGTTGTGGGCAGCTATGCAAATACCCATCATATTGTTTGCGGTAGCTCAGATATCAATCCAAAGGGCTTGGAACTAATGGAGTACTTATGTTCTACAAATTTAAATATTTTAAACAAAGGCAACACTCCAACTTTTTTAAAGTCAAATAGAGAAGAGGTGCTTGATATAACCCACTGCACCAATAGGTTCACACATGAATTTAATAATCAGAGAGTCTCTGAAGAGGAATTTGGCCGATCACAGGTTCATATTCTTCGATCATTTAAATGGTTGTCTGTAACCCAGGTACCCAAAAAAATGTTGACTGTAACCTTCACTTAGACATCCTTGCATAAAAAATTTCATCGCTATCACCCTTCTATTGACAACCGGAATGACTTCGACGATGTTGCTGCAAGTACAGCATCTTAGATTATGCAGGCCTATGAAGAAGCGTGTCCATTAGGAACAATTAAATCAGCTAGGGGTACATCCTGATGGAACAACGAACTCACAAAAGTATTAGTACTCTTTTCAACCCGATGCAACAGGCTTTCAAAGAAACTGAGAAGTGAGGTAGTAATTTGGTGCTCTCAGTAAATCCCAACAAAACCATACTTGTTTTATCCACAGAAAAGCGAGAGATTGTCGGAGTTCGTCCACTTCGTCTTTTTGGTTCTGAAGTCGATACAACAGATCAAGCTAGGTATCTTGGAGTTATATTAGACGCTAAGCTAAATTGGTCTGCTCATATTGACTCTAGAATTGAAAAGGCATGTATAGCTTTTGGACAATGTAGAAGAACTCCTGGTAAAACCTGGGGTCTTAAACCAAAATATATTCTCTGGTTCTAAACTGCAATAGTTAGACCAACTTTTCGCTTACGGATGCCTCGTATGATGGCAGAAAAAACGAGTTGAGAACTATTCAGACAAAGCTGAATCATCTTCAGCGCATGTGTCTAATGTCATTATCTGGTGCATTTTCCACAACACCCACTGCTGCTCTAAGGGCACGTTTCAACATCAAACCAATGCAAATGTTCTTGAACTGAAAGCCGTTCACAGGCAGATTGGTTCTGGCATCATGATATAAACAATAATAGATCTCATACACAGTTATGGGCACACTTAATAACTTGGAATACGCATGTTCTAGCTCCAAGCGATATTACACTTCCTATTAGCTTTCCAAATACTGATCTCTTTGCGTGATGATTGGATCTCGGGGTATACTTAAAGGACGATCGCCGGTAACGTTATTATTTTACTGATGGATCTCTACTTGATGGTAAAGCTGGAGCTAGAGTTTTCTCTCGTGATTTGAGATTCGACAATCTTTTTCGTGTGGTGCCTTTTATACAGTCTTTGTAGCAAAAATCTTTGCTATTGTTTGTGGATGGCAGGTGGCCCTTCCACATAAAATAATTGGTAAAATAAAGACTGTTTAAATACAATTTATTTCTCAAATTAAAAAGACCATTATGTGATTTTTGATTTTTTTTTTCTCAAACAAAGTTAATAACAATGCTTTTTTTCCATCTTCATTTTAATTTGCATGATTTTTCGTATGGTAGGCGAGTTCTCTAAATTTCCCTTAACACTGTACCACTCTAAGTACATATTTGTTTAAAGTAATGGCCGGAAGCAAGATCAGGCCAAAATATTGTAGGCTTGTTATGCTGTTTGATCAAGGGTCTGTGCATAAACCACGTAGAATCATTTTTAAACATCTCAGATTTCAAATTTCCGCGCGAAAAATTGAAAAAAATGACAACATCAGTTTAATTGGGATGTAAACAACAGAACTCAGCCAAAAGTGGTTGAATACTGCACGCATTTTGAATTTTATCAAATTTGGATGAATTTTGGAATAATATTTGGAAACGAGGTTTTAATTATAATATGATCGCAGCAAGCAATGCCCACGAACGGTTGGGTTTGTTGGAGCTGTCATATTTTCTCGTCCTTCCGCGTGTGTGATTTTAAGTTTCAAATCAGTTTTTGCATTCTGAAATCATGGTGATTGTGCACCAAGAAGAATCACTAATAAAAGTACCGTCCGTCCGTAGTTACGTATTACCGAGTGTGCTGTGTTTTATTACGCCTCTCAATACAAAAGCATTGGGAAGCATACAAAAAAAAAGTGTTCAAAACAAGGGGTCGGACTTCCTGGTCATTTGATCAGATTTCCTTATTTTTCAATTCGATATTTGAAAAAGATCAGATGATCTTATCAAGATTTGACATCTTTTATGACAGTTTGAAACAGACTGCGATTTTATTTCAGTGCTTCAAAATGTCAACATGCTTGTTGTGATAACAACACGGACTGGATAACATTTTGAAGCGCTAGCATTTTTACGTTCCACAAGATCCAAAGACAATGTTTACCATGTACATTTTTATTCTTTTCAGGATCTAAACGTCGCTCCTCCCATGGAATTCTTAAAATTAAACCGGATAATAAGGCCTTTCATTTGATACAAAAATGGCTGCTGATGGATCCGAACAAGCGCATTATTTTGAAACAGGCAATGTTGGATCCCTATTTTTCGGATGGTCCCATGACTACGGCGGACGTCTTTGCCGGCTGCCCTCTATATCTTATTCATAGTAGGTGAAACGACAGCAACAACAGCAGCAGCAAGCCAACGTAAGAATATGGTTCGGTTCTACACAATAATATATGTAAAATTGTTCTACTTCTGTTTTATTTCGGTAGCAACAAGCTCAACAAAATCAACAGCAACAGCAGTCGAATGTAAGTGGTTTGAATTTATGAGTTCCTTGCAATAAATTAAATTTATTCATCATTTCTCAAGCACCACAATCAGCAAGGAAACGCAAGCCCCATCTATAACTTTTTCCTCAATAACCATGAGACCTTGCTTAAAAAGGATTTCCGTTTCAACAGGAACTGAACCAGAAACCTCAATAGCAGCAGCAGCAGCAACAACAGCAAGCACAGAACCAAGGTGGAATGGACTAGAGTGCTACTAAAAGTATACGCATGTACGGCCCGAGTGGGCAACCTAGGAATGACTTAAATCAGCAGAATTATTACCAACAGGCCCAGCAAGCTGCAGTGGCAGCAGTTTTGCAAGAACCGCAGCAGCAATGAATGATGTTCAACAATCCTCAGCAGAGCGGAGTCCAACAACGGTTGTAATATTCTTTGTGCGATTTTTATTGGTGCAACTAGTTCCCATGTCTGTAGTTCCGAATCGTACCGCTCAACCGACTCCTTCTGCTAATAAAGAGCTTCCAATCCTTCTCCAGCACGATCATATTTCAACACCGGTAGAGGACTGGGTTTGTTGTGAAAAGTTTTGCTTCTTTTGAATGTTTATTTACAATTTTGAGACACTGGAAAAAAATGTGTTGTTGTTTTACCAAGATTGCCCGATCAGCAGCCCGATCTTTGAAAAAGAATTTGAAATCTTTTGAAGACTTCAAATTGATCAGATTGACCGACC
>JASCZW010018584.1:0-15176 GCA_034211315.2 Aedes japonicus | reverse complement strand
ACGAGCGAAGGGCATTTGAACGATAGTAAACATCGATCGCGCACACAATCCTCAACAAGCCGCCCAACGCAGAGCAGGCAAGAATGAGGATACCTTCCCCTTGCCCACCACGCACCGGGCAGCCCGGCAAAAGATCATGTGCCCGATCGGACGCCCCCCACTCGCTCTCAGACACGGAACCCCCAATACTCCTTCCCCGCCCCCACCCGCTCCAGCAACAAACCACCGTCCACTCCCAGAGCCCCCCATGGAGACGGGAAACAAGCCGCCTCCGAAAAACTTCATTTCATGGAAAGGTTTATTCTGCTGCTCCAAATGGTCTTTCCTAAGCGGGCCCTCCGCGTCCTATTTTTTATGTACCTGCATGTCATCGTCCGTCTTAAGTAACACTTATCTATGGCTATGTGCTTCACTTCGAACAGTCAGACTATCTCGAATGACAAGTGTACTTTTAGTCGTTTCCCTAAGATTGAAAGTAAGAAGTCTAAGAGTGAATTGCGGCCTAACCCGCCAGCATCACACCTGATGTTAGTGCCTTTATATAAACGTTCTACGACGTGGCTGTGAAAAAAATGACTAGAATATGTGATACTTTCACTACTGGTCAAATTCTTGGTCTCACATGCATGTTTATAGCATGAGATAAGCCCTCTCACCGTCGACAAGGTGTAAACTTTGACCCAAGAGAGGGAAATTATACAAATTATATATTTCATGAAAATAAGCAAAGGTGTCAAATTAAAAGTTAAAATGACTATTAGTTGGGTTCAAATGCACTTCTGGTCCACATCACCCCTGGAAACACTGGTTTGCATCTTTCCCGTTTGGGTAAAGATCCAGATAAGCTCTGGGACACTGGTAGTTATCAAGCTACCACAAGGTTTTTCCAATGCCCAGGGGTTTTGAGATATAGATGGACGAATTATTATAATTTGAGATAATTCAATGCAGACGTCTTCCAAAATTGGCAGATCTACGAGGCAATCGTTGGAGGCCCACCTGGTACCTCACAGCAAGATGCTTAGATGCGGACCGGAAGATTTGATGAGCTACCTCCCCCACAAGGGCTGTTGAAATATTATGTTCAAAAATTTAATCGCTTTGAGACCAAGTAGGACCGGCAAAATTAGCTAAGAATTATCCTCATATGAGACCATCTGGTCTTAGAGTTATCTCTATGATTGCATATCACACATTTTCAACTCCAATGGGTGCCTAGAACATAGAAAAATTGAAAATTAAGCAAGAATTAATCAACTCCATGCAGAGCTAGCTTTTTTTCATCTCACTCTTTATATCTTAGGGCCTGTACTTTAAAAATCCTGTATTTTAAAAATCTCCCCCTCCCCCTCCCACGTCTTCGACTTTCCACAATGCATTTTGTTTTTAATTGTCAATGGGGCGTACCACTAACCCCCACGTCAAACGCCGGAAAAGTCTACGTGGATTATGAATAATTTTAAATCAAAACCGCATATTTTGACATTTCTGTCCACCACAATTGCCACTAGGAGTTTCCTCTGACCATAATGTTTTACATCACGTTTTTTATTGACAAATCACCACAGAGAACTGTTTAATTGTAGATACGAACGCTACTCTTAAGGCACTTTCTCTATTTATAACATTTAATTCGCGAGTTTTCAGCACATTTATCAATAACATTTTGTTTCTTCACTTTTAGAGACGACGACCGCCTAACGACATTTTGGGACAAACGGAAACTGAATCGAATCCTTCGATGAAGTTGAAGTCGTTGCAGCGGTGTTATATCGAACAGATTTTATAGCGGCACGAACACCAACACTTAGCGAAATTAACTTTCGATATTCATAGGTTGCATTATAATTATTTGCTATAAGAAATCAATCGAGTAAAAATCCACACATATTTCTATTTCATTCATAAACTTATCTCCTTTCCGTTTTTCATTCTACTATTTGTAGATTATGCTAGCCACCACTGTTGTGTTTCGATCTGTACTAAAGAATGCCTCGTAAGTTTTATAATGGCGCTGTAATGAATGAAAAAGAGCGAGCCCGGAGAGAATCTCTCAATTGTAGATTCGCCCTAATGAAAAAAAAAACCCTAGATTTAACGGAAAAAATTCATATGAAATACCACATAATATTAATTTGTTCATCACACATAAACAGAACCCTTGAGAAACACATTTATGTGGCAAATGATAGCTCAACGGCGTACAAGACAACGTCGTGTGAAACGAAATCCAATTATAAGTCAATCTTATGAAGTTCCAACCCAAGTAACCACAAGCATTATATTATTACTCTTATTCAACCCAAAATCAACATCGGTAATGCGGGATCGCATCAATTCAACAGTTGTCAAGTAGTAAAGCGTTAGGTAAGCTTGAAAATGTAGTGATGCATTACCAATGCAATAATGCTACTTTAGCAATGTCTTATGGCATTACAAAAGATATAGCATTAGTTCGATCTTAGTGGGGCCCTTTCCAGCTTTAATTCAACTTCAACGATGCACTTGACGTGATACATATGCTCTATATATGCATGCTATTACAGCCTCGTGGTTTCTTGGAAAAGCATCGTTCATAAGATGAACCTTGTGAATTTCTTGAGTTTATTTGCCTGTGTGAATAAATCAGTGATGGCAATATTAAAAGATTTGGGTACAAAAAATGATTTTTTTTACCGATCATTCTGATTATTTCAACCTAAGATCACAATTTGAATCAATCACAAATGAAAAAGAACTGTGCCTAGCAATTTAATTTTCGCTTAAAACAGACGCTTTTAAGGTTGCAAATAACAATAACAATCTTATAAGACTTGTAATCTCTATCAACTAATATTAAATTTAAAACAATGTAGTTATAAAAGTAGATATCACTTTCAACTGCGAGTTTGAAACAAACAAATATCACCTATAATGTTTTTACTCAAGCAGAAACAGAGTTAGAATTCCAACCATATTTTTGGTTGTTTCAAACTAAAGGGTGATACGGTCAAAATTTGGTCAATATCAACTTGACGTATTTCTTTCAATTTTGCATTTAAAGAACCTGAACACCCCTCATTTTGAAGGTGTGTGTGTGTAGAATGTTGCTCTTATTTTGATTTTGGAATTCACTCTTCAGTTGTCAAAATGCCGTCCAAGCAAGAAGAGCAGCGTATCCAAATTTTGCTCGCGCATCGCGAAAATCCGAGCTACTCGCACGCAAAGTTGGAAAAATAGCTAAAAGTTGCCAAATCAACCGTTACAAATGTAATTAAAGTGTTTGGGGAACGTTTGTCGACAGCCAGGAAGTCTGGATCGGGGGGAAATCGAAAACCGGAAGCCGCTGAGACGACAAAGAGAGTTGCCGGTAGTTTCAAGCGAAACCCTAACCTATCTCTCCGAGATGCCGCTAATAAGCTGGGTGTATCGTCTACAACCGTGCATCGAGCCAAAAAACGAGCCGGACTATCGACTTACCAGAAGGTAGTGACTCCAAATCGCGATGATAAACAAAATACGACGGCCAAAGCGCGATCCCGGAGGCTGTACACGACGATGCTGACGAAGTTTGACTGCGTGGTAATGGACGACGAAACCTACGTCAAAGCCGACTACAAGCAGCTTCCGGGACAGGAGTTTTATACGGCACAAGGAAGGGGAAAGGTAGCAGATATTTTCAAGCACACGAAACTGTCAAAGTTCGCAAAGAAATATCTGGTTTGGCAAGCCATCTGTACCTGTGGCTTGAAAAGCAGCATTTTCATAGCTTCCGGGACTGTCAACCAAGAAATTTACGTGAAAGAGTGTTTGAATAAACGTCTGCTGCCTTTCCTGAAGAAACACGGTTGTTCCGTACTGTTTTGGCCGGATTTGGCATCTTGCCATTACGGTAAAAAGGCCATGGAGTGGTACTCCGCCAACAACGTGCAGGTGGTTCCCAAGGACAAGAACCCTCCCAACACGCCAGAGCTCCGCCCAATTGAGAAATACTGGGCTATTGTCAAGCGGAACCTAAAGAAGACCAAAAAAACTGCTAAGGACGAGCAGCAGTTCAAGGCAAACTGGCTTTCTGCGGCGAAGAAGGTGGACAAGGTGGCTGTACAAAATCTGATGGCAGGGGTCAAGCGTAAGGCCCGGCAATTCGGATTTGGAAAAGCGGAAGCCTAACTGAATATTTTTTCTGAATTTTATACTAATTGAACTTGAAAAAGAAATTTAATTTGATTTTTTAAATAAACGATTTCACCAATTTACACGCGTTTTCCCTTGACCAAATTTTGACCGTATCACCCTTTAGATACGTTTCTCTTTGTGAAGTATTCATCTCAGCAGATCTCAGCCAGAAGTATGCGAAGTACAGTTATGAATCTGATAAACTGGCAGAACTGAACAGTTTAATGGGTCATACACGCTTAGAAAAAAGTACCCAGCGGAGCGTTCGTTTATTTGTTAGGCTCAGGCATATATAACACTTTGCGGAGCTGATATTCAATAATGTAATTGTTTTATTTTTCGATTTCAGTAAAAGTGGGGTCCCAACTACTCGTTGGTTAATGGGTCACATTATCGTTTGAAAGGGGCTAGACAGGTAACTTATTTAGGGTACTATTTGCTGCTTATGGTTGCGACATCTACCAAATCCTCGATCCCTGTAGTCCCTTTCAGGAACTTAGCCGCAGATGGGTGACCACAGTTTGCTGGGCAGGTACAAGTAGCACGGAAACAAAAGGATAGTACAACTGGGACACAATGGTAGGGAATTTACTAGAGTGGAAGGAAGAAGGGTGATGACGTTACACTCTTAGATCAGACAAACAAAGGAATTCCTAAATCGCTTGCATGTAGGGAAGAGCACGCATTCCCAAAACCTACCTCGGGCCAATAGGGTATCCAAAAGTCGTGCGCTGGAGAAGTCATTATCCGGGCAATGCCGAACTGCGTGAGCGGTGTCATCATAACCGGTTTTGCACCTAGATAAATTGCTATCGACGTTGTTATTTATGTACCCAGGTAACCAATAAGCATTAGGATATGCAGTAAATCAACCCTAAATCTGCATTTCAGATGCTACAAGCTTTATATTAACATTTTATCAGCATCTTGAATGCTATCTGTTGTAAAGTTGCATTTCAAATGCTATTTAAATGCTTGTAGCCTGTAATAAGCATTTCGAATGCAAAATAGAATTAACAAAGCATTATCATAGCATTGCAGTAAAGCAGCCGTATATTGGGCCAAAAGCGGCATATATGTAGCAATTAAGGCGACGTAATTGCTTGATAGGCTGCCGTAAAGATGCTTTGGAACTGCTTATTGGTTACCTGGGTAGTGATGTGCGTCTAGCGAGTAGTGGTAAGACATAAGTCTTGAAATCACACGAACGAAACCGCGACTTACATCGCAAGAACCTAGACTGGGTACTCAATTCGAGCATCTCTTCGAAGTTTTCAATCACAAGGTTGTCACCGATTCCATTCTTGATCAGTATTCTAGGTGAGAGCTCCCAGAAGCGGTTCGGTAAGTGTTTTACTCCTGCCAGAACCTCCAGGCTCATATTATCCGTTGAATGCATACAGCCAAGGGCAATACGTAAACAACGATATTGAATGCGAGGAAGCAAATAGAGCCATATTCGAGAACTGAAAGAATAGTTTTATAAACGTTAATACTTCATCACCTCAGTACCGCTCGGGTGAGCACCCCACCATGTCCCGGAAATTGATCCTCCGTTGACATTCGAATGCAATTTTCTGGAAATTTCCATCAAAATTTTTACAATAATCAACGAGAAGCAACGACTCAAAATTCCTACAATTTCATTTATTTTAATGTTTGTGAACATTAATCCTGCCACTCTCGTCACACAACATTGAATACCATTTCAGCTACATTCTAAACCATTTCATTATACATCAATTTGATTAATGCTTCACAGTTACAGTAATCAATTAAATTAACATATTAGGTAGTAGTTTTTTTAAATCAATGCATATGCTTTAAAAAACCGGCACACGAGAGCCAACTACCGGCTACACATATTAGCTTATAATCGAATACAATCAATCATTACATTAGTCCTTGGGATTTTTCTTATCCTTCTTCTTTCGCTTTTTCTGCTTCTCGTCGCCATGCGATTCCTGCTTTCGGCCAATGCACACACGGCAGTACCAATCCTCGTTGGAATCCGGCGGCACCTGGATGCCCACGCAAACCCAATGGTACCAGGCATCGCACCCATCGCAGCCGATCATGGGCGTTCCGTCATCAACCCGTCCGCAGGCGGGACCATATCAAACCACATTGCCATCGGCGTCCTCCACGTTGATAGGGGTGTTTAGTGGGGCAGGGATGGTCACACCAAGACTGGCCGAGGCTGAAGAGCTACTGTGCGATTTAGATGGCTTGGGTTCCTTCGGGGGTTTCTTGGAGGAATGTGGAGTCGGATGGGGATCCGTTGCGGAGACGGGAGCTGGCGGTGGAGGGATCTGTGGGGGTGGTTTCGGTAGCACTGTTTGCGAAGGAGTAGGCGTAACTGAAAACAAGTCGATTGAGTCCGGCAGTGCCTGAATCCCACGAGGCCGTGGTTTGGCCGGTTGATCAGAAGCGGCAAATTCTAGCTTTCCGGCTGCTTTACTAGAGTTGTCAACGGAGAGCTTGGGTGCCTTGCCGGAGTCGTCTTCTTTGCTTTTTCCCTTGCTGCCGGGGGTTTTTAACTTAGGAGGTCTCGTAACTAGGGCTGATATCCGAGCCAACTCGGGAGATGCTTCCCGCTTGGTTTCGGACGGCTTTCCACCAGAACCGGTTTCCGTCGACGAAGGCGGATTATCTGGAGTGCCCGATCGAGGCGAAGGAGTATTGGTCGAACTGAGTTTGAGCATCAACTTCGGGACGGACGTTGCTGTACCGTCGGGACTGTCACGGCGTTCCGGAAAGCCAAACGACGACACAGAACTGCATACTGTGGCCGTTGGATCTAAACTGCCGGCCAGATTGAAAGCACTCCGTTGAATCTCCGGAAAGGAGGAGTCCATGGCAGCGGCTCGTTCCTTCTCTTTCCGTTTCTCCTTTTTGAGTTTCTCTTTCTTCTTTTCCTTCTTCTCTTTCCGCCGGACTTGGTCAAACAACATGGGATCCTCGAGGACGGCGCCGGGGGCTGTTGCTGTGGTCAGTGGTTCCAAGGTGCCATCAGAGAGGTCTTGATTCATGGAGATGGACGATCTGTGGAAATGTGAACGAGAAGACTACGTGTGAGTATGTTCTAAACCTGGACAAATTAGCTAGTAAGCAAACAAAATAAACATATCAGAAACAGTTTGCCACTCGAACTGAAAGTAAAACAAAAACACTCACTTTGGGCGTTCCCGATCGCGGTCCTTGCTCTTGTTCTTATCCTTTTTGTCCTTCTTCTTCTTGATCTTACCGCCCTCCTTCAGCTTCTTGTCTTTCTTGTGTTCCTTGCTCTTGCGCTTTTCGGATTTGTCCTTCTTGGAGGACGATCCACCGGACGATTGGGGCGGCGAAATGCCCATCGCTGCCATCGTGACCGTCGATTGGCTGTTGGTGTCCGAGTCGGAACCGATTACGATGGTTTCGCCCGGAGTGATGGGCGGCACAGTTGGCGATGCAGCTGCCAGGGTCGGCAAGTTTGAAGGCCCTGTGACGATTGTGGTAGCGGTGGTGACCAACGGTAGAGACGGTTGAGGCAGTTCGAGCGGTTTGGTCGATTCCGGGGGCAGTTTGATCGGTTGATGAGCCGCCGGATGTTGCGGGACGATCGATGACGGAATTGTCGGATTCGGATGGATAACTGATTTGGTCGAGAGGTTTAGGGATTGCTCCTGAGGAGGAGGAGGTGGTGGAACGTGAAGATCTTTGACGGCTGAGGGGATTTGCTTCCTGCGATTTCCGGGTCCACCGGATGATACTGACGGTGTGGGAATGACGGGATCCATTTGCAGCGTGGGTGGTACTAAGGGGGCAACATTACAGGTACTTTTCTGCAGATCTAGCGGTGTATGAGCCAGTTTCGTTTCAGGGTCCAGGTTGTCAAAGTTTTCTACCACGGATGCCTTAGGTGGTCGGGGACTTTTCAGAAAATTACTGATGTCGAAGCGCGGTGGCATCGGAGGCATTCCGAACGGTCCGGGGGGCAAGAAAGACTGTGCAGGATTGAACGGATTGTATAGGGGATTATCCGGAATGAGGCCTGGTCCGGATGGCAGCGGAAACATTCCGAACATGGGATTGCGGATTTGGTTCGCAAAAAAGCCTGGAGGCATACCGGGATTCAGCAACTTGTTGTAGGTGGCCATGGCATCCTGTAGGGGTTTCTTGTCTATAGATGATCCAGGAGTTGTGGGAAATTGCTGTTGCTGCTGTTGTTGTTGTTGTTGCTGCTGCTGCTGAAATTGTTGAAGAAGGTTGAGCTCTTCCATAAGTTGAGCATTTTTTGCCTTCTTGGATGCGGCCGTTTCTTTGGGCTGTCTTTGTCTTGGCTTCTTCTTTTTTTCCTCTTTAGCCTGGGGAAGGCCAAAGTTTTGAAAATCTCCGAACAACGGTCCGGGTCCAGTGGAGAGTTTTCCTGAGTCGCTCATCCAAGACGCCGATGAACTGGAGCTAGACGGCATTTTGATGTCCGGGGTTTTGGGCAAATTTGAAGGCGTTTTCGGAGGGGAAAATTCCCGAAAAGATCCCGACGGACCCATGCCGGAATGATCGCTCGGTGTCATGTTCATGTTGAAGCCCATGTCTGGCGAGGACAGTGTGTCCTGAAAGGAGAATCCGCCGGAGTTTGACGTCTTAGGGGCCCGTTTCTTTGCCATCGGCGTTGTCGGGAATTGCGGTTGATGGGGAGGGCTTTTATCGTCGTCTATGACGATGATCGGTCCTTGAGTAGTTGTCCCCGGGGGAGGTTCCTTCTTCGCCACTTTCTTAAAAATGTTCAGTTTATGCTTCTCCGGAGAAGTTCCGTGGATTAAAGGGCCTCCGGTGGAAGGACCTGGAGATGGCGTGATTTCCAAACTTGGATGAAGTTTTTGTAGTAAGTCCAATTGCGACTGGGCTACATTTTCCTGGAACTTTGGCTGTTGCGGAGGGAGCTGCTTCTGTGGGGGGAAGAGTGGCGACTGGAACAATCCCGGTAAGGGTTTCTTGCCTGGAGGGGAGAACATGTCAATGATGTTCTGTGCATTAAGAGGACCTTGAAACTGCTGAAGTTGCTCCATATACTGTCGCTGAATCTCCTTCTTGGTGAGCTTGGTACGCTTAGGTTTCGGAGGTTTCGGCGGAGTTATTTGATTAACAAGTGGCGAGGAAAGGGAGACCTGTGGCATTATCGGCTGCGCGGGAAATATCGCGTTTACGTCCATTCCCGCATTGGGCATCATCCGCGGTTGTTGAGATTTCACCTTCGGTTCTTGCTGCTTCTTTTTGCGTGGTCTCTCCTTTTTTGGTTTAGCAACTGGTGCTGTCACGGGAATAGGTACCGGAAGGGGTGGTTTCTCAGGCTCAACTGAAACTGGTAACGGTGGTTTTATATCCAATCCCGGTGTGGGAGGCTTCGGAGGAAGCTCCAACATCATAGGAAGAGGTTTGATGTCCTCGGTTATTGACGAAGTGGTCGGTACAGCGGAAGCGATCTCCAACGACGGAACAATCGTCGGTGTCGGTGGTCTACTCTTTGTCTCTTTATCTTTATCCTTTTCACTGTCTTTCTTCTTGTCCACTTTCTTCTCTTTTTTATCCTTTTTCTCTTTTTCGACGGGTTTCTTCCTGCCTTTCTTGCCAAACTTGTCATCTATTTTTGCCACCGGTAATACACTAGACACCGGCGCCGGTGGTGGCGGTGGAGGAGGCTTTGGTTTCTCTTCCGGAATAACTGGCGGTTTCGAATCCGGTAACCTTCCCTCCCGGGCCGGTGATATAAAACCCGAAGTGGTCATAATTACACTACTTATCTCCCTGGTCGGGCGTCGCTCGTCCGAAAGCGTCTTGGGCTTCTTACCGTCAACCCCACCGTCCCCCGAAGGACCATCTGATGGTCTCTTGAACGTCACTACTTCTTCACTCTGACTAGCATCCATAAGTGCAATCTCTTCTGCTCCAACTTCTTCCATCTTCTCGATCACATCCCCCATGTCAGGCTTCACATCTTCCACCACTTCTTCCTCTATTTCCCCCATCATCTGCAGCTGCATCTGCCGACGTCGTTCTTCCTCTTCCTGTTCCTCCTCCGAGTCCACCAACATCGGTGGCATATGCTCCGGAATGTGCACCGGTCTCGTAAGCACCTCTTTACTTCCTGGCTTCATAAAGTTCAAATGGCTGTCCTTGGGAAGCGGATACTTCGGAACCTCGAACGGCCTTTCGATTGGATCGACATACTGTAGATATTCCTGCAGCTCGGTCAGATTCATTCCTATTTCCCGATAAGCCAGCGCCACATCATCCAAATTCGGATCGGTTCGGTTGTACAGCTCCGCATATCGATGCGTTACTCGGGTGATGTCCCGCAAGTACTGATCTAGAATATCGATCATCAACTCCATCGGAGTCGACTGGATCGAATGCCACCCAATCGTCTGGCATATTTGGGCCACAACCACCTTCAACAGCTGATGGGTGTAGCGCTCCGACATCTAAAAAGCACAACATTAAATTAACAATATACTTTTCACTCTAAAAACTGACATACCTTTTCAAATCGCTCACCCTTGCTTGTTTTTGTTTACGCCCTGAATTAATAATATTGTCACTGACACAAAACCTAGCGGTACTCGCGCGGGAGTCCGCGCTTCTCACCACTTCAACACACACGCGAGTTTTTCTGCTGCGTTTCTCTTATCGACTCGATGGGAGAGCGAATGGGATTGGATTGGAACGGAACAAGCCAGATTGGCATATTTTTCTGTTCAATTTTTCACCGCGATTCCATGCCGTTCCGCACCGAATTCCATTCGTTTCCGATCCGCTGAATGGGCCACTACACGACGGAACCGTTTTTCGATGGATTCAAGCGAAAAATCAAGGTGAAATACGCGTAAAACTTTAATCACTACACGTAATCCGGTCAGTCGCCGCCGAGATACACTCGCTGATGATTCGCCGTTTTCCTCTTTTGTAGCCCTTTTCGTTCGGTCGTTTTCTTTTGTGTTGATTTTGCCGATGATTGACGTTTTCGTGTTTGGCATAGTATGGGGGGTAGGAATGTGTCGATTTAGTACCTATTACACGCAAAAGAAAAACCACTGTAGAAACTACCAATTCGAGGGTTATTAATGCACCCCTAATAATTAACACACATGAACACACTCTTAAATATGCTATGAATATAACACAGCAAATCAAAACAAAGGCGCGAATATGTATAACAAGGTGCTGGCTTCAAGGTGTAATTCGGACCAAGGGGTTCTACAACAGTGAACCATGTTCAAATCGCTAGTTGCTTATTGATTGTTGCTGTTACTGTATGAATTTGCAGTAACGTAAAAAAAAGCTTAACCACGGACTAATTACGGACATCGGACGGACGATTTATGCTTGACGCACCTAGTCAAAATTTTCAGTGTATCAAGTTCCATATATACTAGATTATCATTACCAGAGCAGTACTAGAAAAATACAGCAACACTTCCTTTTTTTCAACTCTGGCAACACTTTTTTCTTGTCAAAACAAAGTCAATAAAGTCTATCACGAGGTCACAGCTGTTGTTGACGGAGAAAAGTTGGGATCGGAATGCAATACAATACAATAATTGGTTTCAATAGACGAAAAGAATTAAGCGGAGTATTTCAAAGTGAAAGACGTCATCGACTGGGCAGCTCCAAAGTTTCCCCAGGCGAGGATGGCGAATCGAGTTCCAACAAATTCCGAATTTCTCGTAGTTCTGATGAAATGTGCCGGAGGATCGTAGTTTGTTCATTGCCAAGTTGAATCCTACCGATTGCAGGAGCTCGACCCTTTTTCTTTGGAAGCCACCACACCAAGATGATCGTCGATGTAAAAGTTTTTCGATAACACTTTAGCTGTTATTGAATAGGTCAATGCACCGTCGGAAGTAAGTTGCTGGAGGCAGTGGGTACCACCATCAGAGCATTGTTCAACGAGACTCGTAACTTTAATCAGCTCGTTAATCCAGCTACTGTTCCTGTTGCAGCGCACTACAGTCAACTATCTGCCTACCTTGGTTCCGTTTGCGTGCAACATCCTGTACATAGACAACATGAGTCGCGAGCAAATCAGACTACGCTTTCGAGTACAAGTGATTCAATATGGGTTGGGAGCAACACAAATGACTGACCTACATCGAAACCAACTGGCCGTTCTGCATTGGCTTTGCGTGTTCTCTGTTCATCCTTAGTGCAAACGATCCACTCCAAAATTGTCTGTTTTGTAAGTGCTGCCACTAAATTTACGATTCAAAATTGTTCTAATAATGCAACATTTCAGCGAAACCCCATTGAAACTGTTTTCCCTGGTAGTGACGGCAGATCATCCGCCTCGACACCGCTACCACCACTCAATGCTGGAACCTCGAATCAGAATCGGAAAACTCTTGGAACTGTGGGAGTTTCGTTTGTTCCGGTTCACTTAGGACGGCAGAGGACAGCGAGACGAAATAATTAACGCGACGTTTACGGACAAGGAAAAACAACTGGTGCGAACATTAATGATATAAACATGCATATTGGCATGAAAATAATTAATCATCAAATAAAAAATGATGCTCAGTTTCGGTTTCATTTGTACAGAATGATTATTTTTCTTATATTCTGCAACGGAATGGTTTTGAGTTTTTAATAGGTTTTTTGTTTTTTTGTTGCCTTAGGTGGTAAGGAGATGTGTTTGCAAAGTAAGTTTGACCTGTGAGACAAACTTAATGATGCGATTTTTAAGGATTGTACAACTAAATGTAATGATCAGACTGCCATTTCTTCTCTAGATAAGAAAATACAAGAAGATTTTTCAGATAATATGTTGGTTTACTCTTGTCAGCAAATGGTTCAGAAATAATTTGGTAATCAATCAAACTATTTGTTATTTGTTTGTTTGTTCACGCTTACTGTTTTCCGTTAGCTAATTTGCAGATACGATTGAAGGCTTTAGATTCCGGAAGCAACTCAGAACTGCCGATGTCATGAACTGAGCTATCGTTGGCACTTTTCTTCAAACTCCATAACCGACAATGAGTGTGCTGCAGCTTTATACTACAATCTCCGTCTGGTTGTAGAGTCTTGTCCCAGCTGAATTCATAGTTCTGTACTCGGCGTTGTTTTAGGCCATTCAAATCACGATTGTCGTCACGAGGATGGCGGTAATGTCTGGATTATCGACGACATCAATCTAGGTGGCTGAATCGAACAAATATTTACTGAACACTATTTCAATTTGTTGAGCTTTACCTACTAGTTAAGTTCATTTATTTGTACCGCATAAGATTCTGGGCTTCATCCTGAATGTCCTCGACAAAAAATGACATTGCCTTTCCTGCTGCTCATTCCATGTACCCGTCCGAACCTGACATAATAAATGCCGAAAGCCTAAGGCAAGTCTAATTGCTGATCAAATACAACCACATCTAGCGTCATGTACAAAGTAGAACCATTGCTCTTCACTTACGGCACATTACAGTTAACAACCTAAAAATGAAGAAAATCAATTAGCTAAATGAAAAAACAAACTCGGGACTACAAAAATAACACATGTCTTATCAATCCATCTCACCGATCACCGCTCCGGTATACATTTTGATTCGTGGACGAGACACTCCAATGATTGCTCATAAATCTGATCCTGAATAGCGCCCGTGTACGCATTCTCCTGTATGTTAGCCAGAGCGAAACAGAGTAAACAAATCTAACTAACCGGCTGAATTATCTGGTTCACGCAGATAGATCAATTAATATTGGTCAACATTGCAAACGGAGTGAAACCACTTGTGATGATACTGACAATGGATACTAAAGGTTCCAGTTGTTTTTGTAAACAACAGCTGATACTGACATAACTATCATGCACACTAAAACACGCCTACGAAATTTCGAAAATAATCTAGTATACACGGCACTTTGACAGTACTAGCATAGACTAACTCTAAGACCAGTAGGTCCCATACAAAAACGATTTTTTTCTTGGCTCAGTCAGTACTAGAACATCGTCCCAAGCTCGGTCCCAAGCTCAATAATGCACCCCTTATAATGAACTCACATGAACACACTCTCAAATACTCTGTCAAAATAACACAGCAAATCAAAACAAAGGCGCAAATATGTATAACAAGGTGCTGGCTTCAAGGTGTAATTCGGACCAAGGGGTTCTACAACAGTGAACCAATTTCAAATCGCTAGTTACATATTGATTGTTGATACAACCATAGACTAACTCTAAGACCAGTAGGTCCCATACAAAAACGATTTTTTTCTTGGCTCAGTCAGTACTAGAACATAGGTCCCAAGCTCGGTCCCAAGCTTAATAATGCGCCCCTAATAATGAACTCACATGAACACACTCTCAAATATTCTGTCAAAATAACACAGCAAATCAAAACAAAGGCGCAAATATGTATAACAAGGTGCTGGCTTCAAGATGTAATTCAGACCAAGGGGTTCTACAACAGTGAACCAATTTCAAATCGCTAGTTGCATATTGATTGTTGATACAACGCTGTACGTTGTATGTCTGTCCCAGGCATAACTCTCAAATATTCTGTCAAAATAACAGAGCAAATCAAAACAAAGGCGCAAACATGTACAGCAAGATGATCGCTTCAGAAGGTGTAATTCGGACCAAGGTGTTCTACAACAGTGAACCAATTTCAAATCGATAGTTGCATATTGATTGTTGCTATTGCCTTCAATGCTAACATAGACTAACTCTAAGACCAGTAGGTCCCATACAAAAACGATTTTTTTCTTGGCTCAGTCAGTACTAGAACATCGTCCCAAGCTCGGTCCCAAGCTCAATAATGCGCCCCTTATAATGAACTCACATGAACACACTCTCAAATACTCTGTCAAAATAACACAGCAAATCAAAACAAAGGCGCAAATATGTATAACAAGGTGCTGGCTTCAAGGTGTAATTCGGAACAAGGGGGTTCACAACAGTGAACCAATTTCAAATCGCTAGTTACATATTGATTGTTGATGCTAATGTTGATGCTAATTTCGCATTCTCGTCTATCGACAAATCCTTA
>JASCZW010018583.1:0-15171 GCA_034211315.2 Aedes japonicus | reverse complement strand
AAACCTATTGGCTCCAATCAAAATCAGTATAGGGGCCAAATGGCCACAGCTGTCAAACTCTCTCGGTGATATCGTAGGGTTGGTTTTTGTTGTTCTGCTTTGGTCGATTCTTTGCTCTTCTGACTCATTTAACAGTAAATAATATCGAAGAAAAAGTTCTAGTGTTGCGGGAAATTTTTGTTTGATAGCAAGATATCCAAACCATACGCGGATTTAATTTTATGGTGAATATTGGCACGATAATAGCCGAGAATAAAGGCGCCTCGGAGATTATGCAAGCTTACATCAACAAAAACAAAATTGAAACAACTATATTAAAAAGTGATCAAATGAAGTGTTAAATTTGCAATTCTCCTAGTTTCCCAATCTGACAATCGTTCTACTAATACGCTCAAAAGTTTTTTTTAAAAAATAGTGTTTAAAAAAGTGAAAGTGAACTATATTCGATTAATTAATCATGAATTTCTGAAAATTTATGAAATTCAATAAGGTTTTCTAAAAGAATTCCAAAATTGGTCTCTGATCTACAGTTCATTTGCATTGTATTTAAAATTTGGTGTATTTATTTTTACACATTTCAATTATTTCATAAATTTCAATATGGTGATTGGAAGAAATCACAGTTTTGCCAATAAGCCAAATTATCTTCATAATGGTTTTTATAAAACTAATTGGTCATTTGGTGACTTTCCTCCATGCCAATTTGCCGTTTAGTTCATTTACTGGAGGCAAATTGGTTTAAAATGTTTTTTAAACTGATAAAACGGTATTTAAAAACAGCATTTTACGAGTTCATAATGTCAACATTAAACCTTTGATAGGAGTAAAAGGCACTTTAGAAGACAAGGTTTTAAGATCGTTGTCGAGAAGCTGTGTTGGTTCTCATAAACCTGACTAAAATTTGAAACCAATTGGAACCTCTCACTGCCATATTAAAACCAAATTGATTTCTAGTGGATTTCATAAAACATCAATGAAACTTAATAAAGCTGGAAGGTTTTGGAAATGTTCCTTGGGCATCAACCTATAGAACAGCCAGCTTAGCCACCGGTTCTGTGTAAGCACCTCAGATTATCCCGACGCCATGGGCAGATATGTCAATGGACGGCTTTAAAAACTGCTTCGGCCTCAACCATAATAAATGTCACCAAACCCTCGTCGTCTAACTTGCGGTTGTTGTTGCAGGCTGTTTCGACTGCAGTTTTGATGAAGCGTACCATCCTCTCTCAAGCTTCACCCAATTGTGGAGCTCCGGGAGGTTTGAAAACCGGATAGATCTTACTTCCCCTCTTTGTTTACAAAACCAGATACGTCTGATTGAGGGCTGCAAAATGATGAGTCGACTTAGCTGGTAGTGCAGCCTGGGTACTGTTGTCCTTCTGACATCAGCTAGATTGAGGAGGTGCGTGCCGAGCGTCTGTCCACCAAGAAGGTGCGGCTCAAACAGCGGCTGAATAAGAAACGCTGTATCTCGTCAGCTATACCTTAGAGCCAGTCCCACCAACGCAATGTAGGCAGCGCGACCCCGTAAGCGGTATGCTGAAATCTACCCTACCATGAAAAATGTAAGTATTCTTTTACGGTATATAATTTTGGATCATCCATGGAATTTCCGATATTGTATGAAAATTTTAATTTTTTTTTCCTTCATGGCAATGATAATGCAAGTCCATCTACAATTGCTGCAGGACCACAATCGAAAGACATGCAGACAGTACACATATTATTCTCATTTTATATTTTAATATCCCTTCACAATATTTTTTATGCTGTTTTCAGCTTCGAATTTATCCGTAAGTTTTAGTCCACCATTGAGCGAGATAAGGCGCTATAACCTGGAAATTATTGCCAGGCTTTTGGTTCAAATGCCAAAAGTTCATCCACCGGCAAAACGAACATAAATCAATCTTTCTAGCATCTATGCTCCCAACGATAAAGTACAAATTATCACACTGTTTTACTCTAGCATGGAAGAGTTTGGTACGAGAAGTTCACGCTTCTTCCTTTCCTTGATTCAGAGTAGTAGAGCGATTTTAGATCTTTCTAGAATCGTCTGGTTCTCAGAATCCTCTCTGCGGCACATACTACGCAGTTGGCTGGTTGATGACAAGAAAAATGATGTATTCAAGAAACCATCATTTTACAGGATGCCTTCAAGAATTGGCTGCGTTAGTGTGAGATTAGATTAGATTAGATAGGATTAAAACCAGATACGTCTGATTGAAAAAGTACTCGAGATTTGTGAAAACAAATCCCTTGCATTTGAAAACAATGCCCGACCTTGATGTTTCGTTGTGTGCTGGGTGAAACTTAGACATCACCTTTATAATTTGGTTTAAAATGTGCAACTGTAATGAGATGTAGAGGTTATAGAAATTACCTATTTTGAAAAACTTGGAGTTTGACTGTTTTGAACTACCTTCAAATATTGATATGCAAAACATTTTCACCGCCGTAAACAAGCAAATTCGAAATCAAAAGTATCTGAAGTATCATATGGAATAATCTCAGCTTCTTCGAGCATCCATACAACTTCAACATAAACAGTTTTATTTCAGTAAACTACACAACCATAAGCCATTTACCCCAGAATCAGGCATGAATCTGTTTATAGCTTATTTCAATCTCCTACTCTCAGTGTTCCTTCCAAGCTGTACTCAATTCATCAACTCCCACTGAAAAAAAAATCTCTAATATGAACGTCCTTCACACTCCGCTTCACAACGTACTTCCGTTATGACTGAAACAAGGCCTGAAGAGAGTTGACGGAACGATTCCACATATCCACTTTCGTACCTGCATGCATTGAAGTTAGGCAGCGGAAATTCGCTTCCAAAAGCAGCTGGCTGTAACCACGTGTCTACCGAGACTCATGTCACTCTGTGCAAACACGAAACTTGTTCTTTCCGACAAGTTTCTCCCCACCCCCAACCAGGCCCAATAATCGAACAGACTTGACGTCTGATGGCACCAGGTTGCTATGGTTTCAGCTTTCACCTGTATGAAGAAAGCACCACTGGGATTCTGTTCCTACGTTTCACGTTCTTTCTCGACAGTCTGTCGATTTGACGTGTATTCCAACAGAACGTGTGTTCCATGGGTGTGACAGTCTGAGAGACAAGCCCCAAATTGTGTCAATCATAAACCATCGACAAGCTATTCAATGGTGTGCTTGGCACCTTGAACGAGTTGCTGTTTGAACCTCACTGCTCTTTATAGCTTCAAGCTGTAATATGATTCATAACTTCAGATCGTTTCATAAACAGTGTCACTGTGCTTCATTGGTTATTTCCAAAACGATAACATTATCATCGAAGCAGACAAGAGAACTGAAAACCGGATAACCCAGTCGAAAGCCACAAAATGTGGTCGAACAAGAAAATTTATTTCCGATTGCATCTTGCAGTGGAAGCACGATTTCAACAAAAACTACCAAGTCAAAGCTATCGCCCTGCCCGGCTTTATAAATAATGTTTTCATCTAATCGGTTAAGTCATGTTTCTGCGAAAAAGCAATTCGCTCTCATGGGCATTTGGATGGAAGCCAAAAATCGTCCAAACGACCAGTTTTTCCTCGGAAAATGTCCTCGAGTAAGAGGAAACGCAAACGACGATGGCCGGCAAAGTTGCTGAATTCACAATCGCGTGACTAATTAGTCGTAAAAATCAGCAGCTCCAGTCGGAAATGAATGTGGACGGTTTCTTTGCCGAAACTGGACGAGACCGAAATCGGGAAATCGAATGCGACAGCCAGTGCTTTACGAGAGCAGAAGGAGGTGGGAATTTCATTGTCCTTCAGATGTCGGGAAAGTGTGCGTAATCAAAGTTGGTCGTTGAACTCTCGATTACAGCTGATTTAGGTGTCTTCTGATGAGGGATCCTATCACGACATCCTCCAGAAGGTGAAACAAAGGGGCCGGGGAGATTACTGTCTGGTGAAGTGACAATTCTAGGAATCGTGCTGAAGCAGATTGCGAAAAAGGGGATGAAAATAGACACTCGCACCCGCAGTGGAAGGGAGCAATTCCACGACAAATGTTGTATACATCAGACACTGCCCTCTAAAGATTCCGGTAAATATAGAAAACAAATTTGTCTTCATCATAAACCTCAGTTCAATAGTAATATTTTCCAATCAGCTGTTGTTCTGTACCAGTTTCCCATTGCTATTTCATTCGCCAACATGTCCTGAGAGACGACGCTAGCTGCACACATAAACATAAGCATAAGCATAATCCCCCGCAACGTTCCACTACACACAACGAATACCAATGAAGCTATGTCCTTGTTCTAGGATTCATCTTCGGTTGTGCCATTTTTTTTCCCAACCAAGACATCCTCTCTGCAGAACGCGCATAGTTACTAGCATCGTTAGTAAGCGCCACTGGATATCTAGCAACAGCATCCATTTGTGAGTGTCGAACAAATGAATGAAATGAGCATACATATACATGTATGTATAGTGAACGACAGTAGGAATTCATCAATGCATCTTCCCTAGGCACCCTCAGCAGGCTCCCCCGGGTGTCCATTGATTTGAAGTGATCGCTTTCTACTCTATGAATAGGAAAACCAGAGAAAGATTGATGGGTTGTTTGCTTCTTCTCCACAAGTCTGGCAGTGACACTCTTCTGTTAAAAAACGTTCCATCTGCCAACGACACTCTCTTAAGAGTCTTCAGCAACACACATCGTACTCTTGACGTTACGTACCTGACAGCAGTTGGCTTACCTTCTCTCGTGCGTTTGTTCATTAGTTTTTTTCCTCGTTATGTTTACGATACTTCCTCATGACCATGCACTAACGTGTCGGCTAAGTATATAAAATCACATGGATAGTCTGGGTCCACCAGTGTGCCGGCGCCTGGCGGTTGGTTTCCCAGAACGCGGCGCGTCCTCTCACAAACACTATGATAGCTGTATTGCCATGACACCACTGACAGCCCCTGGAAATGGAAAGAAGAAAAATGTCGCGCTTGTATGTGTTGTGAAAATATGAAATGGACTCGCAGATTCTCTGACTGTAAAACAAATTGATGTGGTAAGAGAAATGGATACGCGGTGTCGTGTCGAGAGATGGTTGTTATTAAGGATGAACAAGACTCAACAAAGGCGTTCTTTATTGTCACGCAAAATTGACTTTTGTATTTTACCCTTGTCACGTTTTTTGTATGGATGCTAAATTTTTGTATGGATCATCCAATTTCTCAAATCCCCTCCCTCTACGTAATATAATTAATGGGCTTATTACCAAGAGAATGGTACAATGAACAAGAACTCATTATTAAAATAAACAACATTGAAAGACGGTCAAAGTGGTATGATGATCGTTAAGCATATCACCTCAGACATCTAAAATGAGAACAATACCTTTTTTAGAATAGTTATGACAGATCAAGATGTCGCGATGCTGTTTAAATAATTATAATATTAGACAATTTCGAACCTATTTGCTGAAATGAATGTGTGTCAATCAAAATTTAGAATGATGTTGTCCAAAAAAACACCATTCATTATTGTGTCGTATGTAGGAGATTGTATGCATGTATTGTTGCATGAGCATTTTATTGTAACTTCTTCCGTTATTATCGTGTTTCCACCCTAAGCAATTTCAGTTAAAACACATAGTATCGCTTACTGAAACAAAGGTTAGAATATGATTCTTCACAATTGTTACACATAAAACATCATTATTAATTATTTTTACCTGATCACTGCATGGTACAGTGATTTGTAAGTATTTTCGTTACAGGAGAGAAAAAAAGCTGTCATATAAATCATTTAAATAAATTTTAGATTTTAAAAAGGCATTCTCAACACGTTAATACCTAGTACTTATATCAAATTTTACTATGCAGTTATAAAAGCTATGAAAAATTGGATAAATTGTCTAAATTTTGAGGGTCCATTATAGGACTAATTGAAAGTGCTATGTTGCATATTTGGCAACCCTTCATTTCAGTTTGTAAACAAACTGAACTTATTGTTTGCACACCGTCTAGAGTGAAAATTGTTGATTGGGAAAAACTAATAAATGTAAGCATATTTACACGGAATCTGAAGTATCGGACCCATAGATATTTTCATTACTTTTCTATCAGTGTACGGGGACGAATATATTTTGAACATGTATGTATTTTGGTCACTTTGCTGTAAAATACATTATACAGGGTGTTCGGTTCCTTAATGCAAAGGCTTTGTGCACAAACTACGTAACGCAAAAACCCGAGATTTTTGACCCCCTCCCTTCCCCTATGTAACAATATGTAACGCGTGACCAGCCTCCCCCCTTAATTACGTAACGTTCACGGACCTCCCCCCCTATTTCTCAATTGTGATAACATTATCACAAAAACTTATTTTTGTTGTAGAAGGAGATGTTCGCTCATCACCATGAGGCACCAAAAGTGAACAACAATGTTTTTGGCTAGAATGAAAGATATGAAGAGAAAGTTTTGATAGTTTTGATAGTACCTAGACTGCACCAGCATTCAATGCTCCCAGACAGGACGCCCGTTGGCTCACATCCGTAAAATTAGTACATCAATGCTAGATATGTGACGCGGCATAAAATAAAAATAGTCAACATGTGATACCATCACGTCAGAATATGTCTTTGGTTACCATCCCAATACGAATGGCGTAGGCCCTACCATCGCTGCCAGATCAGATACTCAAGGGTAGGGTACTTTATCGGCTCAAAATATATTTAAAAAAAAAGGCAACCCCGAGGAGTTATTCTGCTCTTCACGAAATTAATTTTGTGCATTGTACAAAAAAAGTATAATGAAGCATTTTGTTAGAAGACAAGAAATATGAATGTTTCGTTTAATTTACGAGACATTTGTTCTATGTGCAAAATCCATGTTTACGAAACGAGTGAAAGCTAATTTACGAAAATTAATTTTCAGTGTACGTCTCCATTTATCGAAGCTTTAGAATTTGGTTGGAAATCAAAAGACAGACTTAGTCTATTTTTCTTAAAATTTCAGATGCACCGTGCATAATAGAAACACATAAATATGTTTCTATTATGGCCACTCCCATAAAAAACACATACGATTGGCAATAATAGGAACCAAAATTTAAAACTATGGCGATAATTGGTGCAGTGTACCAGTTATGCCAAACTTCACTAATAATACAAAAACAAAGTTTTGACTCAGTTTCGAAATTTTTTCTTAAAAATATAGATTGAAACCTTTCATTTGACTAATTGAAAGTGGTGATTTCCCAGAATTTTTAAACCTAGTTCTCAACTAGTATAAATTAACCATTTTCTACTTGATGTAGAACAAGATGTTCACTCATCACCATGAGTCACCAAGAGTGGACAGTTATGTTTGCCAGAATGAAAGATATGAAGAGAAAGTGTTGAAAGTCCCATCAGTGTACGATAGGTTTAAAATAGAATAGAAGTATTGAAAATTGAGCGAAAGGGCATGGGTAAAGTAGTACTCGAACCAAGGACGTTACTATTGCCTTATACCCACTGCGGGGTAGGTCAAGGCACGGATGAATCTGCCACCTCAACAGGCTTTTCTACTTGCTACTTGCTACTTTGCTCGGCAGACAGGAAATTTAATTGATGCAAATTGGTTATTCACTTTTATTTTATTTTTTAATTTGGTTATTTTGTTACGTAACGATTTTTAAACCCCCCCCTCCCCATATGTCACAATAAGTAACGGTTGCTCAACCCCCCCTTCATGCGTTACGTAATTTGTGCACAAAGCCAAATATGTTCAGGGGCGATAGGGGACGATATTTGAGGAAAAACAATGTTCTACGCATATTGAGAAATCTCCAAGCATACGGAGATATTGAGCTTTTAATTTTTGGTAGATATAAGTATTTATTGGCTATAACTCAATTATGTTACTTAGCAAAATTTTATTTCCTTCATTAGAAAACAAAAACATGGCTTTAAAAGTGTTCTACAACTCTCTCCTCTTTAACACAAACTTTCTATCTTGCTTAGTTTTTTTACAATGTGCCTCCAATCAGCAGATAATAAAATCATGAATTCAACCAAACCGTGGTAATGTCTGTGCGCAGGATGCACCAACTCAAATGTTTTCGAAGCAGTACCACACGGTTTCCGGAAAACAGCTTTTTTTTTTAGAAGAGTTGGCATATAGTCATCTCTGCTACGGTTATGCCCATTGTTTGGAATCAGCAGCCCAAATAAAATCTTGTTAAATAACATAATTTTTAGTTACAGCCAATTTAAGACTAACATGTACCAAAAAATTAAGAGTTCAACAAATCCGTAAAATTTTAGATTTGACCATACGCGTAGAACTTTTGTTCCAATATCATCCCCTATTGCCCCTGAAAATATTTGCACTAAGGAACCGAACACCCTGTATATGCATCCAAGATTGTACTAGTTTTATTCTAGGTGTACCTACATTGAACCTAGATAGGTCTGGTGTTGTAACACATCGGATGCGTTTAGAATTTTATCTCTCATGGACAAAAAGTATGGTAAAAACAACCAGTTTAGGTTGAATCAACCAAATTTCAATATAAAAAACGCTCAAGTACATTACTAGGTAAATTCAAACAAAACTCACGCTTGTTTCAACCAAAATTTATCGTAAATGAAACAAACTTGTTGTATGAAATAAAAAAATAATAATTTTGGTTTGAAATAACCAACCAACTGGATGAAATCAAATAAAAATTAGTACTACACCTACCGTATTTTTTGTTCCACTAATTTATATAGCATATATTTTGCTGGACTACCGCTAAACGCAGGACTGTATTAGGTATAGTGCATACCATAGGGCATGGACATTTATGCATTTAGTTTCATTTAAGGTCTCCTATAGTATAGATAGAAAAATCACTTTATGCTCTCCCGGTTATACAGCATTTCATTTCTTTATAAACAATAACATATAACTGTAATATACTTTCAATCACTATGAACATAAATTACACTAAATCACCAATTTCACTCCGGACTCACGAAATGCCCCCGCACGAACATCTGATAGGAATTTTGCTGACACCAGATGAGGGAAACTAATAATTTAGTTTGTTCTCCATCATATTTAAGGTTGGTATCTACCCAACCATAAACTATGGCCGCTTTCACCAAACATTCAGGTTATTTCAACCTAAGATCACAGTTTGAATCAACAAAACAGAACTGTGTCTAGCAATTTAATGTTTGATTAAAACAAACATTTTGAAGGTTGAAAATAAGCAGACTTGTAGTTCCAATGAATATTAAATTTAAAACAATGTTATTATCTGAGTAGAAATCACTTGAAAAAGCGGTTTGCTTCAACTACAAACGCGAATTTGAAGCAAACAAACATCAACTTAAACTCAAGTAGAGCCAGACTTTACATTTCAACCAAAGTGTTGGTTATTTCAAACAAGACTCATTTCTCTCCGTGATGGAAGGTGGCCATAATATAAGGAGTGTATCGAAAATAAGCTATCCACAAACTTTCTTTCAAATTATGTTGAAAACCGATATTTTATTCATACAAAAATTTGATCCTTTATTGTACGAGGTGAAACTTGAACATAATGAAGACCGGATGAAATTTAAGTTATTCCTTCACGAATTTTCGAACTTTGGATCGAATGCTCTTCATCAAGTTCCGGACAAGTGTTGCATCGCATTTTTTAGACGCTTGAGCCCAAAAAATCCAAAGAATAGTGTTCCCCAAACTTATTAATGATGGTTTTAACACTCGCATGATGAATTCCAAACCGCTTCGCCAATTTTCGCATAGTAATACCCTTCTCACTTAGCCATGTGTCCAGAACCTTAATTTTCACTTCCTTTTCAATACGCGACATTTTGAAAACGCAGAATTTGAACCGCACAAACAAGTAAACAAAAGAAAGCTGACAGTCAAACGCACAGCATGCAGTGTTCAGAGCATAAAGAACCATCACAAATACATGCGTACAACGCAAATGTATGTGGATAGCTTATATTCGATACACTTCTAATACATGTCCAAAATATATGTGCTACCCTATTTGTCTACGAGATAACAAATTGGTTTAGCAGCGTCAGATTAATCATTATAATCAAATTAGTTGATATGCGAATTATGGACCCGGGTCTAAAATACGAAAATGGGTCCAAAAAAGCGCATTATGACCATCGCGAATAATCGATGTCTACCAGGAAAACCTGGACTAAAAAATTGTGTTTGCCATAATTCTGTGTAAATGACTACTTATTCTCATCAAATGTAGGAGTGTTAGCTTAGCTTAGCTTAGCTTGGCTGACTGCACGTATCGATGGTTGCTATTCCGTGATTGATCGGAATCAGTGAAATTGCACAATGAATCAACTGAATGGGGCTGGCAGTAATCGACCATTCTCACTGTACACGTTTCAGTGACTCAATTTCTTTAATAATCAATAACGGCGCCGGCCACGTCCTTGCAATCAGTTGGGAATAGGGAAGGAAAGTTAGTGTTAGTGTGACCTTTGCTGATTAGGGACCGTGTTTACCTCTGCATCCTCACAAAGGTCACAGGAAGGAGGTTTTTCTATGTTACTAGGGTAGGGCTCGATGGATCAGGATTCACCTTGATAAGTGATGTGATCATATATATATTATGCATTATAAAATTAAATGAACATTCACACATATATACACATGTATACATAAACAAACATACACAAACATACACATACATATACATACATATCGAATATATACAAATTCAAATTCATATAAACATTTTACTTACCACCGATATTAGATGTTTTTGGTTGGGCAGTTATTCTTTGACGGCTACATTCGAAAAGTTTTCTTGTCGTTGTTGTCCGTGTTGATTTGTAGATTTCTCTGTTTTTGAACTCCAAGGGCGGGCTGCTTGGTAATCTAATCCTTTCATTCCCGTTTCGAAATTTGTTTAAGTGAGTTCTTCGCCTTTCATAAAAGCTCGGGAGTAGTTTCGTAGCGAATCGAATAACGATCTCCATCTGTTATATTTTTAGAATATGGTGGAGCCTTCTTGACATAGATAGTGGGTTGAACGTTCGGTGACGCTATCGCTTTCGAAACTGTTTTCATATGAGAAACCTGCCCTGAAGAATGCATTTCTCGCCGGGCATAACAACAGGCTCTCCCCGGAGGTGGTGCTTAAGCCACTCGTTAGAAAATCCGAGGGATAGAGAACCCCGTAGGTACTTGTTGTGTGCCAAAACTATATAGACCATACCGCATAGTAAGAGCGACGAACTAGGCGATAAGACCAAAGCCCGACCCCCACAAGAGAATGGTCACCTGAATATTCACAACACAACAAAACAACACAACTGCCCCTCCACGCAAAGCCATCAGATATCGAATTTTAACAGTGGCACCATTAGCTTTCGTAAGGCGAACAAAAAACTAACCCACAGCTCTTCAACTCAATTAGCTCACTGAAAACGATTCTTAAGTTCTCAACACACGCATCTTATATGGAAAATGAACCACGATCCCATAGCTCCGTTCGACACAGAAAGAAGCTCAATACGTTTTGCCCAGTTCAAATAAATAGAAAAAAATACAACTTAGCTGCGGTTTCCTCGTATCAATTCTTCCTCTTCTGGATAATAATTCGAGTCTTCGAGGAAAACTTTGGCACTAAAACTAGCATTTGCTCGCACTTCAGGTTCAACAGCTAATTAATGTAGAATAAATACTACTAGCTAACAGAGTAAAATTTGGAAATTTTACCAACTACTTATTCTCATCAAATGTAGGAGTGTTGCACAAAAAGTACATAAAATTCTTGTGGAATTCATTAAAATTGTTCAAAGCTTCTACTAAGGGGTCCATTACTAGCATATCAACCCTATATCTTTACACCACATTCGTTCTTGAAAAGCACACTACGCATTTCATGGAAATGGAATCTAGACAGAAAGATATCTCGCATGAATAACATTTCACATGATGACTGTGTGGCCGGGGATGTTGGGTTGAATTTGTCCTCAATGCGTCACGCCATTCCAGCAGAAGTTTTCTACCACTCGACTTTTGCGGTGGCACAATACTTAAAAACAAACATCAAAACTTGCATGAACATCGCCTACACATACTCGCTAGAGAAAAAGAACCAAGCCGAAGAGATATTTGGTTGGATAGGATCTCGAATACGAGCGAAACGTTGTGAGATGGAGAAACAAAAGATCTTTCGCGATGAGAAATGAAATGTTTCCTCACTCTGCGCTTTCATGAACTTTGGATTGTAGTTCGTTCGCGAACTTTGTGTGAGAAGTTCCTCGGCGATATATCCTTGCACTGAGCAAAGAGTGAACGTTTTTTGAAAATGATTTTTCCAAAACTGATACAATCAGAATAGTACTCCTTCGGAAGTCCTTCAAAATAGGCATCGGTTTCAACTATGAGCTCATCATTTGAGTATAATCGCTTACCGGGGAGCCATATCTTCAGGTTTGGTAACAAATAGAAGTCACTGGGGGGGCAAGTCTGGCAAATACGGTGGATGGGGAACCAATTGATACCGAATTTCATTCAATTTTGCTTGAGCAATTGAGGATGAATGAGCAGGTGCATTGTCGTGATGATAGAGCACCCTTTTTCGCTGCAAATGCGGCCGTTTTTTCTGGACTTCATCCTTCATAGTATGCACCTGCCCACCTGGCCTACTGTATTCCAAGCTGAAATTCAAGCAATTCTGGAATGTTCCGCTATATGCTTGCGTAGAAACTATAGACATTCAAATATATGTATTATGTCAGACAGTCAAGCAGCTCTTAATGCTTTAAAGTCAGCAACATGCACATCTAAGCATGTTTGGGAATGTGTTCAATCACTTCAAAAATTGTCTTGTCGTAATCAAGTCAATCTATACTGGGTTCCTGGTCACTGCGGAATTAGTGGAAATGAACGAGCCCATACACTAGCAAGACTCGGATCGTCTCTTCAGTTCGAAGGATCTGATCCCTTTTGTAGTTTATCTGCTTCTTCTCTTAGAATGGAGCTAAAAGCCTGGGAATCATCGAAAGTGAATGAAAACTGGAACAACACTTTTTCAGCTAGGCAATCAAAGCGGTTCATTACTCCAAATATTTCTATGACTCGTAAAATACTTGATCTTTCTAAAAAAGATCTAAGCACATATACTGGTCTTTTAACAGGCCATTGTCCGAGCCGCTATCACTTGAAGGTGATTGGAAAACTTCAAGATGGTTCATGTCGCTTTTGTGGCATGGAAAAAGAAGACTCGGAACATTTCAGTTCTTCGACAAAGGGCTAAAAGAACCCCTTGATATTTGGAGAACAAATCCTAGTACAATAGTGCAATTCATTCGAAGTGCAATGCCGTGCTGGGATAATGCTCTAAGTCAAGCGTTGACGACCACTTCTAACAAAGGTGGTACGTCACCTGGACAGAGCTAAAAAAAAGGGGGATACATCACAATAGATCTAAAAAAATGGTCGCATACCCGACAAGGAATGAAAAAAGGCACCTGCTAGGGTTTACATTTTTCAAGATAGTCGATGAATATTACACCTTGCGCATCCCAAAACACGGAGGCCATAGACTTTCCCGCCGATGGTTGCGTTTTCGGGCGCTTCGGAACACTTTCGCCCGGTGAAACCCACTGTTTTGTCTGCTGCGATGACTACGGTGTGTAGTAATGGATCCAAGTTTCATCCATGGTTATGAATCGGCGCACAAACTTCTTCAAATTGCGTGTAAACTTGCTAAAATTCTCCTGAGAGATTGTAACACGAATGCGTTTTTGGTCGAATGTAAGCAAACGCGGCGTCCATCGCGCGCAGAGCTTCTTCATACCCAAAACGGAATGCATGATGTTGCCAACTCCTTCCATTGAAATGCCAAAAGCCTTAGTGCTCTGATGTAGTGACCTCATTTGGGTGTCCAGAACGCGGTGCGTCACCGGTGCTCGTACGGCCACAACGAAAATCAGCAAATCACTTATGAATCGTTTGAATCGACGGAGCAGAGCTTGGTTTTGGTTTCGGCAGCCGTTTTCTTGAGTAGAAAATAATATTTTATCAAAACTCGAAACTCGGATTTTTCCATTTAAAAAAAAACTTGCTGATCGGTCTCTTCTCACTGTTGTCACTAATGAATGCGTGGACAGAAATGGCTGAAATTTTGACAGCCGTCATTCAAGGAGTGAAATTCGTAGAAAAATGGTTCCACATCGGCGATAACACACGTCATCTGTAGGAAATTAAAGGAACTTTGCAGGCGAGTCTATTATGGACACCTTACAACCGATTCCTGAAGAGAAGGAATACGACGATTTATCGCCCGCAGAGGAGCACCGCAGGATGTATACATGAATAACGGTACAAATGTTGTTATCTAATGCACATTCGTTTCATACCTATGGTTCTAGCAGAAATTACTGTCCACTCCTAGGGTTTGCACGTTGATAAGAAGAATGTTTCCATTTTCGCAACATTATAATTGATTATCGCTTCTTGAAACCACAGGAACATGATTACAGGTATACCTCGATAGTACGTACATCAACTTTCTCACTTCAAATCAAAATGGCTTAAAACTACTGAGTGTATCTGAAATCTCATACAACCATAAGAAAGAGCAGAAGATTGCGTTCTTTTGGTTGTATTAAATTTCCGATATAACGATATATCGTTGTTATGAAATTTTGATTTAGTGAAAAATTGATGTACATGCCTATCGGGTATACTAATAATGGATTTTATTTGAAATGAATTTAAGCTCAAAAACCGAGATATCATATGAAAATAAGCAGTTGTACTATACTGATGAGAGAATAAACAAATAAGTGGTTTGAATCAGTTGCGGAGATAGTTTCTGAATCCATTTTTTCTATTTTATACAAGAGTCCAGACAATTTCTAACGTGAAAGATTTCCTCGACCGGACAGTAAAATGGCCCAAACATGTAGACGGTATAAAAAATCCCGTAAAACGAGAAATATCTGTACGTTTCTTCTGAATTCTCATACTATCTGTAACTTCGCACGGATCTCTTCATACAAAGTTCCTGAAAGCATTAAATCGACTAACAAACCACATTCTAGTTTGTAGACTTTCTTCTGCGTTCAAATCAATGTGTGTAGAACTCACATGCCAAAGCTTGACTCGCCTTTGCAAACATTCAACATAGCGGAAGCATGAATACAATATTCTAGTCAAATT
>JASCZW010018582.1:0-15172 GCA_034211315.2 Aedes japonicus | reverse complement strand
TTGAAGAATCAGGCAACAAAGATCGGAACGAGAGATGCAAGAATTATGTGCGCTTCTTGGTGAAAATATCAGGGAGTGTTTTATATATTTGATATATTCAACTGACGATGAATTCAGATAACCAACCTTTGAGAATCGCTCGAATTTAATCTCATCGCCGGTAAAGACGTTGACACTTACATCGACTGGCACACCACTTCTCCGCCGGCTATCCCCGACTCTGTCCTCGGAAAAGAATTTTAATGCTATCTCACTAAATTCATATTCAGTTTCGATTAAAAATTCCACCCGACTCAATGTGCTCGGAATATCCTACTACCATCCCCATATCGCTCCCATCACCCCATATATACCTTATTCTTGTTGATTCCACCAGATGTCAGTGGATTCAGTAGCTGAAAGCATTTTCCCCATCGGTATTCCATGCAGTGCCACTGAAGTTGAACTGCATAACTCTCCTGTTTCGTCTCAGGATAACGAAGCTGAATGCGACGTCGAATTTGATTTTGTCGACTGAACTATTCCATCATATTTGTTCATTTTAGCCGTGTCAAATTGAGAGAGAGGTTACATATTTACGTCACCAAATTTATATTTAAACTTTAACTACAATTAAAAACAAAGCTGGTCCTGAAGCCTAGAACTAATGTTTGTTTTTGCTTTTCTTTGTTTCATTCCAGGTATGTAAAACATAATGCAAGGCATTGGATCAAATAATAGCTTATGGTGCAGCTGGTAATAACATGATTGTAATAATCCTAACAAATGTAAGTGTTTGTAAGAGTGTGAATTGTAAGTGTTTGTTAGTGTGTGTGTAAAAAATGTGTCCGAAGTTTTACGTGGACAGGCCTTATCAGCAATGTTTTGAATAATCTCGCTGAATCAACTGAAATATTCGGATCTTCTGAACCTTCCACCAATTCAATTCCGAACGCCTCACTTGATCCACCAATCCGTAATTTCGTCACATTCCTATTGCTGGTTTAATGTCTAAGCGTTTTCACCAGTTACTCCACCGCATCGGCAATAGCCTGGGCAACAGTCAGCAGCAAGTACCGTAAGATGATTACGGTACCCCACAAAACAACGACGACGACGATGACGACGGCGGACCCTCTCGAAGCTCTGTGTGAATTTTTTATTGGCATTATATTCAAGTGCTATCAAACCACATCGCGTCGCAGAGAGGAAAGCGTTGCGACTATCACCTTAAGAAGGGACACGGGCGTGAAATGTTCGCAGTGTTGAAAATGCTCTCTTCCTCTATATGATGGCCGTAAAATAGGTGCCGTATTTTGAACTATTTTACCCCCAACTCCCCGACCAATATATATGAGCTGGAAAACCTATCAGACGACGGCAGACTCATGTGGTAGGCTAGGCACGTTTTACATCCAAATATCGGTGCCCCGAATATGATGTGTTTAAATAGTGAGTTCGACGGAAAACCTGCTGGGTGGGACAATGGAGCTGAAACTTTTGAAGAGTTTGGTTATTTTCAATGTTGCAAAGCGTTTCGGAGAACAATCGTTCGATAATGAGGATGGTTAAATGGGGGAAAGAAAGGAAAAAGGTACTTTGAAACAGCACAGACAGTGTTGCGATCAGTGGTGGCGTTTTTAACATTGAATAATTGACCGGTATCAGGTAAGATTAACCGGTTATTAAGGGTTTCGATTTAAAAGTTCGTGTGTAATTTTTTAGTGGCGATGATAAGTGGTGTTAAATTAAATGTTATCGAAAGATATTGTCAAATATTGCATTCTTATTAATACACGTTTGAGAAACTGAAAAAGTTCGATATGGGCCAGCCAAAATTAGACCCGATCCGATCCGACCATAACTTCTAAATTTCCTGATATTATGGTGTTATCAATAAATAACTCACACATTTCAATTCTTAATTCATCAATATCCCATAAGTCGATTTTCTTTGCGAACACCACTCCCACCTCAACAGTAGAAAAAGTTGTTAGTGCTGAAAGTTTCCCACCCATCCCCTGAATTCAATTTCGGTCGCCGTAGAAAAGTGAAATAATGTGCGTTATTCCATCAGTTCACGCTTCAGGTGCCGCAAAAGCGAAATTTGGCCATTTTTCGTTTTTCAGCAAAATTCACTTTAGTTTCTCCATTCTTCCTCCCCACCCGAACACAATGTCTACCATCACTCTCACTTCATTGTCGTTTCGGTTGGTTGAGGCCCGGCTCGCTGGTGGTCGTTGGAAGTGCTGGAGAGCGTTTCTCTTTCCATACATATGGAGCAGTTGGTTTGGAAAATCTGCGTTCAAACGACAAAGTAAGTTGGTATTATGACTAGTTGGCTTAAATTCATCTACATGGTGGATTGGGGTATTTCCTAGAATAACAATTCACATGCGCACTCACTACCAAAAAGTCATGTAAATTTCCTGGTGCAATGAGACCGACATATACAAGCGTCTTTTAGAACATAAGTATGAGTTGGAAGAGATGAGGTAATAAATTCAATCAAACCAGTACTCAAAGTGATATATTCTTAATAATGATAGTTTACCAGTTTGTTGATGAGATCTGGTAGATGTTTATACTTGTGTACAGATGGAGGTAGTCGTTTAATATTACTTGCGCCGATCTTCAGAACCGCATGGTATATAAGTTTATTCGAGTATGAGGGAGAATCGGGTAAAATGGACCCTTTACTGTGGTCAACCCTAAACGAAACCATCATCATTCGATTTTCCAGACATTTTTCATAAGAACAGTGCAAGTGAGAGTAATATTACTTGCGCCGATCTTCAGAACCGCATGGTATATGAGTTTATTCAAGTATGAGGGGAGAATCGGGTTAAATTGGCAATATGGACCACTTCCTGGCATCCGATCAAAATGAAATCTGTTCCATTCAGTTTTTCAAGTTTTGCTGCAAATTTACAGTGCATTTGGATGCAATATAATAGCACCAAGTTCTGTTTTGGGTAATAAACCTAATTTGCATCCAAAATGAGGGGAGAAATGAGCAAAATGGGACACTTGCTGTGGTCAACTCCTAAATGAAACCAACACCATTCAATTTCTCGCATTTTTCCCATAAGAAAAGCTATTTTTCAGGACTCAACCCTGCGCCGTCTAAATTAATGGGATTTTGGTTCCATTTTTGCCCACTGTGCAGTGGTGGTAAGAATACTGCGTTTTAAACTTTTTTTAGCTGATATTTTGCATTTTAAATGTTTTCCTATCGATTTCGTGTCCACTTGTCAAAACTTCAAAGAGTATCTTAAGTCTAACGATGAGATCAAGGCTTACGCCGGTGATCTCGTAAGTCTTCTGGTTCAGCGAAAAACACTCCTAGTGGTGATTTGGTCGATTGATTTCCCACTCACTGCCTTTGTGATATCAACCATCAGACGCCATCTTCTGCTTGAAAGCATACTGTATTTTTTTTCATCTGAGCAACTACAGCTTTTTTGCTGCTCTGTTCAAATTGTTTGCTGTGACAAACCAATGATTCAGATGATTTTTATAACTGGAAAACACAGAACTTTTGACGTATAAATCTTGCTGATATCGCTTACCATTAGCGAAGTAATTAGAGATCTTCTTATAAAAGGCCTAGTTTGTTTACGGCGGATGAAACCGCCACCTCAACACAAAGCTATCAGTGGTACATGAGCGTTTACCAAACGTTACCTATTGCCTCTTGAGGTGGCGGATTCGTCCGTGCCTCGACCTACCCTGTAGTGGGGTGTTAGGCAAAGGGTAACGTCCTTAGTTCGAGTACTCAATTTTCAATACTTCTATTCTATTTCCAACCTACCGTACACTGACAGAACTTTCAACACCTTCTCTTAATTATTTTTCATTCTAGCAAACATGACTCTCCACTCTTGGTACCTCATGGTGATGAGCGAACATCTCCTTCTACATTATAATCGTTACTCCACGCACGGCTGTAAATGTATCTCTTCAGCTTAATTCGCATTCTGGTCCACTGTACATCGTAGGGATGTTTAATATCCGCAGTCGTGAATTTGGTTGTTTCTCATGACATGACGACGAAACAGGGCTTTGTCACATATTTTTTTCCTACTTGTTTATAATTGTACGAAGTATTAGAACGACAGAAGAACTTCTGGAGAATATTGGCATCACTGTTTTCTTCCTAGTCAAATTTTTGCTTGTACTGAGACTGCTGTGAGCCATTGAATCTTCATTTGAATAACATAAGGCTTTCTCCTTTTGTATACGCAGAACGCAGAAGGTTACATTGACTCTGAATTACTTCGTATTGTTTTCTTGATAAATTTGCTTCAACTTACATCCCAAACGTCATTTTCTGGATACAGTTTAGATTTCCATTTTTCTCAATATTAAGATGTATTTTTCTAGCTGTTGATGCACTTTAGGTAACTTCGCTTATTATTTTTGCGTTGCAGGGTTGCTGGTTGCACTTTTGACTCATCTGAGTTGCGTATGCCATTTCTTCTGTAGCTGCCTTGTTTCTGATATTTTCGGTACGTTGACGTCGACGTCACCGAAATTCGCAAAATTTAGTGAAAATCGCCCTGCTGTAGTTCGGTGAGACTTTGTCCTCTAGAAAATTCTACCGTACCGATCAGGGGATGAAGTAGCTCATTGAATCTTCCGGTCCGCCTCTAAGCATATTGCTATGAGGTACCTGGTGGGCCTCCATCGATTGCCTGGTGATCTGTCAAATTTGGAAGGTTTGAAAATTGAATAGAAGTACTGAAAAATGAGCGAAAGGCTTATATATAGCGGTACTCATAACATGGATGTATTTCTCTTGCCTTAGATTCACAATGAGGGGTAGGTCAAGGCACGAACGAATCCGCCACCTTGGCAGGCACATGGGATTAGCATAGATTATTCTTTAGAAGCGTCTAAACGATTGATGCAGTCATTAGTAACAGTAGTAAAATAGTTTGTAGTGAACATCGAAAGTTTTCGAAAGTTTACGAAAAAACGAAAATCCTTCGAGCATCAGCTGTGAACGGTTGTGTCGATGCTTTGTTGATTTGTTTCTGCTTCCTGGTAAGATGTGGTGGTTCGCCGGTGGTGGGGATCACAATAAATTGTGATCCATAAAATTGCTTCGCCATACTCGCCGTGCCGCCAAATCTTGAAGCAGGTAAATCACTATCCCATTTTGTGAGTGGCTCCAAAATCTTACTGTTGCTATAAAGCGATCCAAATTGGCAGTCAAGCATTAATAATATTAACCTTGTTTTCCTAACGAAAAACCATTATCACACTCTGTGAGTGGCATCCTTACTATTTGTGTAAATCTGTTCAATTGGATTTCCAGCTTTATAATGTTGCTTAAAAGCGACAATAGAAACCGATTGATGCCAAAACATTCGCACCAACAATGTTTTTTTTTTGCTATTTGTAAAGATTTAACCAGAGATCAAAATTCTCACACAGCTTGAAACCATACCTCTCTCAAGCAGATTGTCCATGAGTAGCGAACGAATCACATTTGCATCTCTCCTTTTTTGCCGATAATTCATTATCCTCTCTCTTGCATATGTAAAAATATCTCTCTCCAAAATTCAACGAAAATATTTTCTCATGTCACATTTTCCACTGAAACCATGCTACCTAGATCGTATACGAGGAGCAAAAAACGAGAAGTCACAACACAACACAATATCGAATTATAATGTCAGAATAAAACAAGCATGAAGACTGGTGCATTATCAGGTCTCAAAAAGTAAGTGAAAAATAGTTATCGGCATCTAGGATTCACTGAAAAAGAAACGATTTATCAGCTACTCATGCTCTCCTAAAATTATAAATCGTCGTTGCTTTTCTCGCAAAAACTGCTGGGGGCATATAATAGTCTCTCGCTTCTCACATTCTCATATGCTTCTCCAAGCGGGTGACAAAGGACGTTTCTCTTCTCAAGTAAGCGAAAATTTCGGTCTCTGGATTTAACCAACTTTTTTAGAATACTTTCAATACAATTTAGTATAATCAAAGTTTATTTAAGAATATAGAAATGCTTTTCAAGATTTCGTAGAATGTAGCAGGACTATTCTGGAAGCGGTATACAACATATTTTTCATTTAAGGATCTACCTAATGAAAATCATACATAATAGATACGTATGCTTGTAGTATTGTTCTCTTATATAAATACATACATAATTATATGAATACTCCATGCTAATACTGGGGGACTGGGAGGGACCATCAGGGCACCCGAATGAAACAGAATTGATGGGGAGAGTGGGAATGCCAACTTCCTATTGTTAACAGTTTGTGAATAAAGGGTGGGCTCTTCTAACGACATCCTCGTGTTAGCTAGCACGCTTTTCTTACCCATTGTTCAATCGTGTTGTTTTATATCCCCGTGGATACGTATAAGTGGCCTATCGACCCAACAAGTCGTTTTTGCCCTTCATTTAATATCATGACATAGTTGAACATATTGTAATTGTGTTATTAAAGCGTGGTCAAGCAGATAGAAGAGCCTACCCGAGCAGGAGACAACAACATATGGATACCTAATTTTGATCTATGGATACCTGGGAATACCTGCGAGGTACTATTTTGGTATTGTCTTACCTCAATTTGGTATTCGTATAACATTGTGGGAACAATCTTATTGTATTATCCACAGGTATTCTACCTCTTAATCTGAGCTCATAAATACCAAGGCCAGTTATCAAGTTATTCGCTCCTGGTCGCGTCAAATTGGTAATCGCATAAAATTGTGGGAACTTTCTTATGGTAAAATTGTGGGAACTTTCTTATGGTATTCAAATGACAGTCTAAGGTATTTTACCTCTGATGCAGCGCTCTTAAATATCTAGGCCAGCAATCAAAATATTCATTCCTGCTCGGGTATTGCTGTCGGAACTAGTTTCCGTACTACAATTTGGGTTAGTTCATAACAGACACACAAATCCCAAAATCAACAGGTTGCCAGTTCTTTCCAATAGTTTCTCACACACAAAGAAGTCTAAGTATTGACTAGGTTATATATTAAATATGTGAAAGAATGTGGATCAGGATAATCCTTCAATTTTTTAAACCTGTTCCAAATTGGTCAACAATAATCAAATATTTAATTTATATTACTAGGCTCTAATTGCCAAAAAATCAATTTTATTGTACGTCGGTATCTCAATTGCTACACTTTTCTTATTATCAAAAAGATAAACATCTGATTGCCATCGAGTAGCTTTTTGTAGCTTGTTGGACCGAACTAACGGCAGAAAATATATTCGCACCCACTCGATATAGCGTTTATTATCATACACCTACAATAACAATAACAAAAACCACCTTGCCTGGGAAAGCATAGAAAAGAAAAACTGAACAAATTATGTGCCGCCTACGCTGAGGAGGTATTTGAATATTTTTTTACAATAATCAACAGCAATGAATGGGAGCTTTATTATCACCTGAGAAAGCGCACGGAGATGGCGGGTTCGATTCGGGATTCGGTTGAGGATTTCTCAAGGTGTATGTAAATTATCTTGGCCGTATCGAAAGGTCCACATTTACAAATATAAAATGCTTGCTTGGTAGCGGCATTGAAGAACATCCATTTTTTATGGACAGATAGCAACAGATGAAAAAAAAAGCGTTATCAAGCAAAGTTTAAATATCTTGTCAAACTGTGGGATGAAAACAGCGCCCTATGATGGAAAAATCGGAAAGCTCTACTGATGAAGGCGGCCGCTGTTAGGGTCTTCAAACTGTTTGCTTGAGCAGTGCAGCATTAGCTTTAAAAAAATAATTTATGTGTTTTAGCGTAGCAGGCCACCCTTAGCCATTTACAAGAATTGGCTAAGTTAATATTCGTTACGGATCAAGGGCACCCAGTGGCCTTGAGGGTAATTGTTTAGATCTTAAGCCCTAATTATTCAAATGACACTGCTAGAAGCCTTTTTCCAAAATTACGCAGAATTCCAAGGCTAATTTTAAAAGATGATCGCTTTAATGAGTTTTCAGGATCGACCGAGAAGCTACTCGATTGCTGAACGGACACATTTCAACCAAATGCCTGAATCATACAAAAAAGCGCTATAAGTGCTCTGCAAAAGGCAAGATCTTAGGTTTTCTATTCCAAGGATTTCTTCGATTTGATCCAGATGCGACCAACTCAATACTTTATTCGGTTTATATCGAAAAATATCGACGACAAAAAGAGTTGCCCGCTGTTTCGAGCGGAATCCCAACCTCTCCGCCCGAGATGTCACAAAGAAGCTGGGAGTGGCGCCTTCAACCATAGATAGAGCTAAAAACGAGCTGGACTTACAAAAAGGGGGAGTCCAAATCTGGTGTGACAGGCCATCTGTACCTGTGCCTTGAAAAGCAACGTTTACATTGCGACCGGAACCGTCAACCAGGAAATTTATCTGAGCGAGTGCCTTCAAAAACGTCTACTGCCTTTCCTGAAGCGACACAATTGTTCCGTTCTATTTTGGCCGGATTTGGCATCTTGCCATTACGGAAAAAAGGCCATGGAGTGGTATGCTGCCAACAACGTTCAAGTGGTGCCCAAGGAACCCTCCCAACACGCCAGAGTGGTGCCCAATCGAACAATACTGGGCCATCGTCAAGCGGAACCTTAAGAAGACTCGAAAAGCTGTTGTGAGCGAGAAACCAGTTCAAGACAAACTGGCGTTCTGCAGCGAATAAAGTGAACAAGGAGACTGTACAAAATCTTATGGCATGTGTTAAATGAAAGACCCGGCAATTCGCATTCGGTAGAAAGGAAGCTTAGCTGAATACTTCTCCTGTATTCTGTATTAACTGAACTTGAAAAACATCCATCCTGTCCCAAACACGATTAAGAAACCATCCATACATTGAACTATACTGATAATAATAGTTCCTAGACCAAAACACGGTTTACCAACAGCCATACAACAACTTACACCGAATGTTTGCCTTGGTGCATGAAAGTTTAAAATTACAACCTACAAGCTTCTCTCGGGTGTGTTACTGAAACCGTTCCAGCACAAAATTCCTCATCGCCCCCAAGCTGCTCGCTTATTCCATGTTTAGTTCTGTACAGTATGCAAGTACCGTTTCTTGAGTTCTTAAGTAGTTGAGAGCATGTTCGATAGTTGGGGCAGGGTACTTTACATGCATGCATCCATTCACATGCTCAAGAAAAGCAGAGTGAAAGAGGAGGTAGTAGCGTCGAAATGATTTTAATGGAATAATTAATGAATAGTCTGATAGCAATTATGCTCCGTAAACACACATGTCAAGTTACGAGAGCATGGGGGAAGGGGTAGCAGCGATATGACTTCGTGCCGGCGCAGCACGTCGAAGACGACGCCAGTGACGACTATCACAACGTGTGCCGGTGTGTTTATTCACTTGTGCTGACAAGTTTTAATATTGCATGTATTATTACGGAACTTTGGATGCAAAGTTTGCGTTGTTCGTCGTCTTTGTCGGTTTTGGAGCGAAGTTTAATGTATAAGCCGCTTTTCTTCACTTTGTTGTTGCTGTTCTCGAGGTAAGTTCAGTTCCGCTGAGAATGCAAAACTTACTTCCGTGTGAGCATTAATTCCGTTGGATGTTTGTCATAGCACAAGGGCATTGATGGTTGACTTGCAAGCAGTGAAGCATGTTAATATAGTACTACGGTACACGTTCGGTGTTCGTTTTATTATAACGATCTTATAAGTTATTTGAATGTACAGCTGTGATGAATGGAAATATCCCAAAATTCAGTTCGATGGTAGTTAGAACTCCAAATCACGTCAAAAGCCGGTTAGAAAGTTTCAAGTCCATCGACGTGACGGTGCGGTTGGTACCTGGTCCCTAGCTGCCAATCAACTGCTTCTGGTTGAAGGCCACCCTTGCCCACTCAAGGTTTGCCCTGAAAGGAATTCAAATGACTCATTATTACAGCAATTTTGTCAGTTCCAAATACCACAGCAACAGCAGTTTCGTCGTCATCATTGTCGTCGCCGTAGTTTTCTGTGCGCTCTTTCAACCATGACACAGCGTGGTAAATAAATCATATTCACAAACTGCGCACGGTGGCCGCATAGGTAAGTGGTATTTACTTACACGTACCGGAACGCAACACAACGCAAGCAATAGGAGCTTTTATAGACACAAAAGAACACCACCGACAACAACGGTGTCGATCAATGCTGTGATGTGTCACACGGACTGCTACCTCAGCGTCAATTACCTGTGGGACCTACCACAAATCCCGCACCATCATCATTGCCCATCAGAGAGGCTTTTTTTTGTGCAATAGCAACCCCCATAACTAACAACTTAATTAGCAAACACCATTCAACTGCCATCGTGTGGAGCCTAACCAAACGAAAAATTGATAGTAGATAAATTAATGATAGAGCTGTGGCTGCTACGAACCAACGACAACGAGCAACAGTGGGTCTACGTAGGATTTTGACGTCCAGTTTCGTCATGCTTCTCCATTTGTGCAAACCTTGACACTCTCCGACTGCCCGGACGCCGGACGAAATGAACTTCAAATCGCGCCAGACTCTTGCCCACACAAACACACTCGCCAAGACTGGTGGAAATTTGCTAGGTCACACTGATTTCATGGCTTAGCAGTAGCTCAATCGAATTCATTGGCGAGCATGACTGTAGGCTGTAGTGGAGATTCGTTGAAACGAGATATGACCATTCGACTGGATTGTGAAGCTAATTTTGGGTATGCATAGTTTCATACTCACTGCGAACTATGTTAGGATGTTCATGGAATTGGTAGTCAAAAATGGCATACATTTTAAAGCCATTATTCTATAGATCAACGCTCTTCAACTAAAACAAAGAACATTGTCTTGGAAATTTTCTAGTACATTGTATACTAAATTAACTAAAAACATGTACCTAATACATCAAAAACTTTTGAATAATCTATGAAACCAATAATAAGGGTAATGGGATGTTATGTCAGTCTAGCTTCTACATTCGGCCTGTGTATCGAATAAGTCATAAATTCAGCGATAATCGATGTTCATGGTGGTATCATGATGAGCGATTTATTCGGAAGCAGTTGAAACTTTATTCATAAATTTATACACTTGAGTGAGATTTTTTTCAATTTATGGAAATTTGATTGTATATTTTTCAAACGGGTTATTGAAACTAACACCTGAGCAACCATATCTAAATAGTAGGAATTCTAATGTACTGTATGGATACATAAACCATATAGAGATCAAAGTAAGCTCTTGTTGCCTGCAAGCGTGTGTTTTGTAGCTATAGATTTTTTTTATTCGATTTTCTGATTTTATTTCTGTCGATTGCGTGTGATACCGTGGCCGGTGTGAATACCCAGCTTGGGTTGATCGATACCTTTTTCCTATAAAATCTAACTCCCGCGTTAGTAGAAATTGTGTTCTTTTCCGAGTCGTGCACTGCCGAACTTCTCGGACTCCCCAACACGTCACCAACCGGAAAATTCGAATTGTGCAGCGTTTCTAAAGGGTGGCCACCAAAATGGAAAGAATGGCTCGGAAAAAAAACAAAAACAAGAATAGTTCAATCTGACTTATTTTATATAGAAGGTTGACCTTAGTCTTCGCACTTAGCTTAATGAATATTAGCATTTGAGTCGTGGTCCGCCGTGCGGCGCAGATTTGCTCTGATGAACGGCTGCCACGTCAACTTGCTGCTTCTGATCTTGTGAAGGAGTTGTTTCGTTTCCTTAACCTTCAACTTACCCTTGTATACAGTCACAGTGGAGCTTAAAAGACCAAAAAAAAACCTCGATAGAACATCACTTTGTTGTAAAGTTTCAAGTTTAGGCGCTGGGAGCATGTTTCCTCGTAAATTCGTGATCTGGACCACAGTGCACTGTCGCGTAGTGTGATGATGTCTTGTCCGGCCAAAACACGTTGTTTTCATACAAGAGATGTTTCTGATGGAACAGGATGAGAATTTTCTGCAAACACTCGAATTGATAGACTTGCTGGTTGATGGCTTAGCCACTTGGTTTGAACCACGTAACCACGCACTCCACCGTAGATGGTACGCAGCACCTTCCGTTCAAAGACTCCAAGGGCGCGTTGGTCCTCCACTAGCAATGTCCATGTTTCGTGGCCGTAGAGAACTACCGGTCTAATTAATGTCTTGTAGATGGTCAACTTTGTGGTTCGGCGAACTTTCTTCGATCTTAGCGTTCTTCGGAGTCCAAAGTAGGCACGATTGCCAGCCATAATGCGTCTTTTCATTTCTCTGCTGGTGTCGTTATCGGCGGTCACCATTGAGCCCAGATACATTTCATCACCGTCGATCTGAACTCGTGCTAGGAGGCTAACATTGTCTTCTCGTGAGCCTCTTCCCTTCATGTATTTTGTTTTCAACGCATTAATCACAAGCCCAATCCTACCAGCTTCAGCCTTGAGTTTGATGTACGCTTCCGCCATCGTCTCAAAGTTACGTGCTACGATATCAACGTCGTCGTCGAAGCCAAATAGTTGGACAGACTTCTTGAAGATCGTGCCACTCGTGTCTATCCCAGCTCTTCGAATCACACCATCCAGTGCAATGTTAAACAACAAACACGGCAATCCATCACCTTGCCGTAACCCTCTCCGAGATTCGAAGGGACTCGAGAGCGTCCCTGATACTCGGACGACACACATCACTCGATCCATCGCTTCTGTGATCAACCGCGTCAGTTTTTCCGAAAATCCATATCCATATCGCTGATTATTAGGTTTAGTTAAAAGGACACGAACCCTATAAAAGTATTTTGTACTCAAATGTTGGCAGAGGGCTTCTAATGAAACCTTTGTAAGTTAATAGAACTTAAGCAAAGCTTTTCGCAGAACATTTGAATTTGTGTTTCTAGTCGCCTTTCTTTACACTGAACTTTTACATGAAGGTGAGTGAAAAAAAGTATACAACTTGCTATAACTTTCCAATAAATTATTCATGTGATTCACTTTTCTGCTCAGAAACGTGTGTTTTAATTGCTTAGATAATTATTTAGAACATTGTATGCTAGAGATACATAACACAAAAAGTAATGCTTAAAAATCTATTGTTTATGAAATAATGTAGACAGTTCCGAATCCTTTAAATTTCTATATTTCATGCCTACAAAATAGGGTAAGGGGATGTAATATCAGCCTAGCACCTTTATTCGCCCTATATAACAAAGATGTAAGCCGCATTTTGCGACTAAATTGATGGTTTTTATTGCCGTTGTGCTTATAAAAAAGAGGTTTGTAGTTCTATCAAAAGTCGCCCTAAAGGGACATTGAGTTTTGGAACAGTGTGAAAAAAAATAGATTAGTGCAATGGAGAAAACAGTCATTAAGATCAGAAACAACAGACGAAGTCAAAGCGCATACACGCGTAGGACACTAGCACATAATTACACAAAGCGCGGGGCTCTATTTGCGTTATGGTCGTTACATATTCCTTGGTTTATTTATAGATTGCATGAAATTAACAACGATGCAACATCGAAAAGTTTTAACTTAACAAGCTAGTGTTTTGGAGGCAACTTTTGGTGAGATCTATCGGATTATGAATAAGTTATTATAAAAGGGACGACCCCGCAGTATTGGTTAACAGCCATACCTCTCACGCCAAAGTCACAAGTTCGAATCTCACCCTCTGGACAAGTTACGAAAAAACCAAAATGGTATTTGAGTGAATACGACGGGACATGAACCAGCCCAAAGCTGAAAAGCCCTATACACAAGGAATACAAAAAAAGTGATGGCTGACGGGTCGTTTTGGAACTAGTCTCTACTAAAGAACAATACTGAAATAAAGACTTTATTTTAGATAGCAATAATTGCAGTTTAATCCCTACTCTCCTATCCTTGCTATTTACCTAAATGACACGTACCGCGCAGCTGTTGAAGAGCTGCAACAAGGTTGTTCCGTGCGTAGGCGCTGATGATTCGATGCTCGTAATTTTGATTTTGATCCTGCGGCACTGCACAGTGGTCCTGAATGCGAATATAGGTGGAAAGATACATTTTCAGCTAAAGTTTGAAGTTTGAAGCAAAGTAGTCTTCTTTGTTGAAGTTGTTTCTAATAACAAGGCATTTCTTCTGGTTTGAATGAAAACTAGGGTGGTCCCTATTTTCAGAGAAATCCAAAATTGTCTCTATCGTATGTCAAGCAAATGTTATTATGATTTTTGTAAACGAAATAAGCCATACCAAAGAAATATTTCTCAACAGCATTTGAAAGTATTTTTATTATAATGTAATGGCACATCATATCTGAAAACTGGAGATATTTATTACTTTTTAAATTGACTAAAACACATAGAAAGGGCGTAATTTTATAAGGAAATCGCAAATTTCTTGCTAACGGTAGAAGATATTGGCAAGTTTTATACGTCAAAACTTTTATCTTTTTAAGTTATAAAAATCACCTGAAGACAACTTTGTTGGTAAATTTGAAATAAAAAAGTTAGAGCAAGAAACTGTTTTATTTGTAGGGACACTCAAGAGTAAGATAATTCTGTGCTGTTGAGTCGAGCATCTGGAGCTCATAATTTAAAACTAACATTCCTGAAAATAGTAAATTTATACACGGTCTAGATCTCAAAATACAGGTAATACACAAAGTTCACTAGTGCTTCGTAGTGAACGAGTTCTGAACCAATGTTTACATCATCCGAAAAGCCTCACTCAACCAGTCGAAGACGCCAACTTGCTATATGTCAAGGATCTCGAAATATACATGCACAGTAGCGCCGCGTAGTGAGATAATTATGAACTTTCAAGTTTACCATCCTGAAGGTCTTGCTGCTGCCTTTCAACGGTCATAACTTTGTCTGGTGAAGTCGGATCGACAAACTTTCTTCTGTAAAGCTGTTTGTCAAAGTCTAAGAAATTTTAATAAAATGCTTCTGAATAATTTACATTAAGGCTGGAGGTAGCTATTTGAGTGGTTCTAAAAATATATCAAAAATTCAAATTTTGGTTGCCAATTTGTGAAGAAAGAAATGCAAATCGCATGAGGTAAAAATACGATATTCGGTGATTTTGGGACCCAAGCTTATAGAGACTGTCATAAAGCATTGGGTTTTAAACACTGTCGACCATCATGCCATTGTAGGAAGGGCCAAAAACGGGTTGGGTGGATCGATAGGCAAGAACACTTATACGTTTCAATAGGGATATAAAGAATCTTCTTCCAACAATAAGATTGGACAATTGGTCAAAAGAACAAGCTCTTTA
>JASCZW010018581.1:0-15169 GCA_034211315.2 Aedes japonicus | reverse complement strand
TAGCTACACATTTACCGACGCTGAGCTGAGGCACCTCACCTTATATGGCCCAAAAAGCTGCTGTTTCAACTGGGATCTTATGTTTTGAGCTTTTTTTTTTCCCTTGTTGGGGACGTATTGCCACTGCGACCATTGATTTGATTTATTGTGGCGTGTCCTCCTTTTTATTTATGCCATATTATCGCAAAAGGTAAGTTACTATTTGGAGTAACTACCACTACGGCAGTAGGCAATTTTCCCAAGCAGGTACTACATTTCTATGAAGTGTACCACTTGATTGGGAGCAGCGTTCCAGACCTCACAGTGGCTCAATGAGCCCCTTGTCAAAAAATCTGCATCGTTTATTAGAATAGTACAACACAGTCGCACATTAAATGCTAGGAGCTTTCACTCTCCAATCCACAAAAGCGGCATTTATCTTCATGAGGTTTACCGATGATTTTCAGGTGATATTTACTCGGACAATGTCCAGTTATCAAACCAGTGTATATTCTCAAGTCATGTTTCGAAAGTTTAAGTAACTTTTTCGCATGAGAAGCGTTAGGCTTAATGAACTGTTTGGATTGCCGGGCATTGGAGGTACTATTCCAGATAGCCTGTACTTTGCCCTTTTCCCAGTTCTTTGTAGTTCTACTTTTAAGGCGCAAGAAGATAAACCAATAAATGGTTCGGGCCCTATGAGATTGCATGGATGACCTATTTTTTGCCATCTGATCAGCTTTTTCGTTTCCTTCAATTCCGCAATGACCAGGAACCCAATCAGAGGTTAACCATGTTGCGACAGGACAATTGCTGTAAAACTTGTGCGCATTTCCACACCAGCTTAGATGTGAATGTTTTGACTTTAAAGAATTCAGAGCTGCTTAGCTGTCTGAACAAATGCATATGTTCGCATTTTTATAATTTCTTTTTCATACAGATTGATGCACATTCCAGTATGGCATATATTTCAGCTTGAAACACTGTGGGATATTTTCCCATTGCCACATACAAGTTTGTCCAGGACCAGTTATACCAGCCCCTACCAAACTATTTTGCTTTGAACCATCTGTATAGAAGATTGTTGAGCCCGGACGAAAACCCGGTTCTCTTTTATCCCAATCAGCACGAGTAGCTGCATGGACTGTGAAGTTATGATTGAAGTAATTTCTCCTAAGCATACAATCTTCACTTATCAATATTAAAGGATTTATCGAAAACTCTTTTAGGATACTCAGAGTGTCCAATAAGATCTCCATCGAAGAAATTCATGGACCGTTTGAGCCTTAGAGCATTTTTTCCGCATCCTGTAGTATAAATTGAGTCTAAAGGAAGAATGTTGAGTAGAGCATCTAGTGCTTTTGATGGAGTACTATGCATTGCCCCAGTTATAGAGATAGTAGCAAGCCTTTGCAGCTTGTTCAGTTTCTCTTGAGCCTTTATCTGTTTAGTCTTCGGCCACCAGATAAGCGAGGCATACGTGATTCTGGGCTTGACTATAGTTGAATATATCCAGTGAATCATGTTGAGGCTTAAGGCCCCATTTCTTTCAAAAGTTCTTTTACAGATCCAGAAGGCATTGGTTGCCTTTCGTATTTGTTGGTCAATATGATTGTTCCAGCAAAGATGCTTATCTAAAGTTACGCCTAAATATTTGACCTCTGAAGATAAAGACAGTTTAACGCCTCCTAGTTTAAGGTCAGTGAAGGAGATTTTCAGTTTTTTAGTAAAAGGTACGATTGTCGTTTTTTTGGGATTGATATCTAATCCCTCGGTTTTGCACCACAATAGTGTGTATGATAATGCTATTTAAATTCTCTCAAACATGATAGTGTCGTATTTACCACGGACTATAATGACAATGTCGTCCGCAAAGCCAATTATTTCAAATCCTTTAAACTTTAGTTTTACTAGGAGATCATCAACAACAAGAGACCATAGGAGGGGGACAAGACGCCCCTTGAGGACAGCCTTTACAGCAGTTAATTTCACCTCTGAGCCTCCAAGATTTGCTGATATTCTCTTTTGGATAGCATTTCAACAATCCAATTAATTATTTTATTGTTGAAGCCACGATTTCTCATAGCTCTTATCATCGAGTGAAAGGAGGCATTATCAAAAGCACCTTCGATGTCAAGAAACGCTGCCAGCAGAATTTCCTTAGCAGTGAAGGACTTTTCTATTTTGTTAACTAGAATGTGAAGGGCTGTTACAGTTGATTTACCTGTCTGATAAGCGAATTGTGCTTTTGATAATGGATTATTGGTTAGTATGTCAGATTTAACGTATTCATCAATAAGTTTTGAGCTTAAGGACAGTTAGGATGACCAGGAATATCCAAAGGTTGTCACATTATGTCTGTTGACCCTCGACACTGTTCAATGAATATTTTAAAATACATATTGTTTCTTTGCATACTTCAAAAACCTACTGTTGCAACTGTTGAGCTTATGTTTTGACCTCAAGGATAGTTTGGATGACCCCGATCATACCAGCTTATGGCGTAATTTTTGTTTACGTTCTAAAATATTCACTAAATACAGTTCAATACGTAGCGTTACTTCGTATAGCCCCAAAAGCTATAGTTACTACTGTAGATCTTAAATTCTGAATTCAAGGACAGTATTGATGACCTAAAACATCACACAATTATCAAATTTGAATACATTTCATGATTTTAAAAGCTACTGTTACAACTGTAGATCTAAAATTCCGAACTCAAGTGCATTTTGAATTACCTAGAACATCCCAGAAAGCTATAAAAATATTTGAGGTTTATCACCAACAATTCCATAATACCTTTGCATATGTATCATATTCTACAACAACACTTTGTACTATTACCATAAACTACTTCTAAGACCAGTGTGTGTGTGTGTGTGTCATCCTCTATCCCTCACCCAACCGGGGGCGTTGGGTGAGTAGAACTGCGAATAATTTGATCAATCATATGCTTTGCAATGGTGCCCTTTTTGTTGTGGAGGCCAATACAATAAAAAGGAGAACTTTCGAGGCAGGACAAGTTATCCTCAAAGCTTTTGGGGAAATGGGAGGTACTGGGAGTCCACAACAGGTACAGCAAAACATTGCATAGACGCCCTTATTCACACTTACAACTCAGGAATAGAAGGTCAATAAGAGCCACCGTCACCAACTAAAACTTGAACCGGGTACCTGGGAAAGCCACAATACCCGCGGCAATAGCCAGTGGACGATGCCCTGGTCGTATTTAGTAAAACATGGCATTTTGCTTATGGAATGATCCCACCTTCTTGTTTAATTTTTTTTCTTGAAAAGAAAAATAAAACTGTTCAGCCAGAACCACTGTTGCCAACTAAGGTTTGAACCAGGTATTTAATAAATCCATTCTACCTGCAACCTTAGTCAGCAAACAATGTGCTGTACGTATTTAGCGTATACTAAGACTTGTTTTAGGCATAAGCCGCGATGAAGTTACTTTTTTGATTTGATTGTGATCAATTATTGATGATTTTTTCTGATGATTTTACCTCATTATTGCTATTATGCTTGGTTATTATTTTAGTGATTACTTACCGAATCTCTGAATGAAGCCACTTATTTGTTCCCGGGTGGATGGATTTGCCTATAATTATATCTTATTCGTTCTTTCTTTCATTCTTAGGTGTGGTTTCCCTGGTTTTTATGTTTTTATGCTTTTACTTTTTTCTGTATGTTTTAAATTGTATATTTTTTACTGTTTTCGTTTTCTTATTGATTGGAAAATGTTTTTTTCGTCGTCGTAGCTGCAGTATACATTGTAGATTTCTTCTGCTTTTCTTTTTAGATTTTCCTTTTCTTCTGTTAATTTATTCCACTGCTCCATTTCCACTTCAGGTAACATTTCTATGTCCTTTTTGATGGTGTCATTCCACGTGAATGCCGGTCTTCCTAGTATCCTGTTGATAGCTTTTAATTTCATTGCTTTTTTCAACGGATGATCTTCTGATATTCTTTGGATATTTCCCCAATAGCATATACGTTGAACTCTAGCTCTTTTAACGACTGTTTGTCCTTCTAGTAAGTTCGCAACTGAAATTTCTCTTGGAGGTTTATCTCTTGAGTGCTCCCAAAGTCCTCTTACAATTTGATGTTCATATCTTGCCATGGAAAGTCTGTTATTCTTTAATATTGTCGGATTGTCGCCGTTTTTGTCCCATATGTAATAGCGGGCGATATGACAGTTTTATATATTAATTTACTCATCTTCCAAGGTGGCTTATATCGTTTCACAAATTCTATCACCACTCTTGCTGTTTTCATTGTATCCTTGCATCTTTGTCGCTAAGTCATCAATCTGTTCAGACATTGTGTGATGTGTATTCCCAAGTATTTAGTACTAGATGTCACTGGGAATATCTCATTGTTCAGTTTAATTTCAGTTGGTATATTACGATCATTCCTTGGTTCTCTTATTATAATATTGCTTTTTTCTGCATTTATTTCTAGACCAACATTTGCTAGTGATTCCTTTAGAAATTTCAATATGATTTCTAGCTCTTCACAAGATTTAACTATCACTAAAATGTCATCCGCAAATGCCAGTAATATCGGCAGTCTTAAGTGTTTTTCCTCCAGTAGATTAAGGGTTTTCACCTTTTCCTTAACCTCTTTGAATACCTCTTGCATAACCAACGTAAAAATGAATGGTGACATAGGACACCCTTGTTTTATTCCTATACCTTTAGCTTCTTCGGTCATGCTTACTCCTTCCCATTCATCTGCCGTTTTAGCACCTCTCTTTTTGGGTATTAGAATTTGTATTGATTTTTTCCATTCATCAGGTATGTTGTTGGTTTCCCATACTTTTCTTACAATCTTCCACATCTCTTCTATTGTATCATTATTTGCATATCTTAAGAATCCGTTTTTAACTTTATCTGTACCTATAGCTTTTCCATTCGCAAGGTTCTGTATTATTGTTTCTATTTCTTCCTTCGCTGGACCTGTATTTATTTCTTCTATCTTCTATGTCTTCCTCAACAGTTATTTCTTCACCAATAGTAGCCTCCAGCTGTAGTTCCCATTCTGCCATAGATATGCTGGGTTTTGTTTTAACATATCTTTTAAGAAAGCGATGTGTTCTTTTTATTCTTTCTCCTGGTTCATATACCGACAGATTGTTAAAAAAGGTAATAATCTCTTTTTCTCTGTGATCTCTCACTGCCAGCTTGTACTCTTTTCGCCTTATATCAATATTTGTTCTTGCAATAGTTATGTCCATTCCTTGTTCTTTTGCAATCCTAGTTCTCTTCTGTTCTTTTCTTAATTTTTGAAGTGCGACTTTTCTCTTAGGTGTTGTTGGTATTCCTGTTCCCTTCAAAACATTTTTTGCATCCGAGTTCATTTTTCCAACCACTTGACTGTACGCTTCATTGATGTCCATTTCATCCACTGGAACTTTACCCTTTTGAGCTAATTCGTCATGATATATATTTTTTGTCTCTTTGAATTGCAAGTTAGAAGCGTTGACAATTGCTGAGCCTTTAGAATCTGGTTACCGATAGTTACTGGTTAGTTTAATTCCACACATTACTATTTTGTGATCTATGTTGAGTTCTGTCCATTCTGCTAGTATGTATCTTATTTTAAATTTACTTGGATATTGGGCTGCTACAACATGGTCAATCTGTGATGATTTGACCAGGTCTCCAGTAAAGATTGATTGTATTTCATAGAGTAGCAGATCATTCCTTGAATGTTTAAGAACGTTTTCAGATTCTCACCATTTTCATTGCAAAAACTATGTCCAATGAACTTGCCTAGCCTTTCCATGTCTCCTTCATCTAAGTCATCCTTTCCATTGTGTGCATTAAAATCACCTAGAACTAGCATCGACTCCTTCCAATGGTTATTTGCAACATAATTTCCCAATTTTGAAAAGAAAACATTGCTTCTTGTGTTTGGTGCATGTATAGCTGTAATCATAAACTCCGCTGCTGTTTCTTCCAATCCTATTATTGCCGAAAAGATGTTTGTATCTATGGTCCTAATATCTCTATTCTAGTTCCACATGATTTGTTTATCAAAATCGCCGGTCCACGGGCTTTGTTTGCATCCTTCCTGTTGGATATGTACCATTCATAAGATTTGGTAATTACCGTACTTGCTATTAAATTAACTTCTTGAAGAACTGCTACTTTTATCTGATACGAGTTTAAGCACTCATCTATCTCTTCTCGCTTCTTTAACGTACAACATCCTCTAACATTTAAAGAATTACTATTTTCACTACTTCATTACTTTCCTGCTCTGTGGTTTGTTTCGACCCTTCTTTTAGACCTGCTTCATTTTGACCATCTTCTTTCGTCATATTATTCCTGTTTTTATCCGAAAATGCTAGCAAGCTATCATATTGTGTAATATCGTCATAAGTGTATCTAAGTATATTACAACTTTTCTTCATGTTGCAATCTTTTTTTGGATTCACTGTGATATATTCTCCTTCTTTGTTCCAGATGTTGATGATATAGTTCGTGATGTTCGCTATTATTTTGATTGTTTCCATATTTCCAGTGCAATTGTTTCGCAATTCAGATCTCCCTGTGTGTTTCAGGTGATTATTAACATCCTCGCTAAGTGCTCTCGGCAGCTCTTGAAATTCAGTACTTACTGGAGAAATTTCGCTAATCTGGTGACTTACTGACGCAAATAGACAGTCATGGTTCAGTGGCATTCTTAAGATTTCGTATCCTTGCAATTTATCCGCCGTTGTCTCTGGTCCCTGCATCTGTTGATACCCTTTTTTAATCTTCTTTGTTTTCATTATGCTTCCAATAGTATTGCACTTCACTTCAGGTTCTATTAGTGTCTTGCCTTCCTTGTTAGATAACAGTACTGTTCTCCTACCCGTTGCATAGACCACGTCCAATATTATCCTATTTATTCCCTTTGGCTCTCTCATTTTCTCCTTATATCCAATTGCCTTCTCCATTTCCAGCCTTGATTTCCATGTGCTTAGTTTGAGTTTGTCAATTTGGTCCCATATTACATAACTCATAAATTTCATTGGTAGCATATTTTCAATGTAAACCATAAGATTTTCATTTTTGATACTAATCCAGTCATTTAAAATTTCTACTTTACTATTTCTTATATAATCATTGTCACGGCTCGTCTCGTCCCCACAACTATCCATTTGAATTTGTTGAACTGGAGTCGACAACGTATTATCGGCAATGTTTCTCCTTTTCACTTTTTTTTGATGTCCTATTTGATCTCTGGTTTGGTCGTGAATATCGATGATACTATCATAATGAATTGATTCATAATACAGCTTTATTTGGTGTGCTGTATTACTTCCACCTTCTTCCCCTGCAAATTTTACTACTGGACAGTGTTCCTGATATATCCAGATATCTCTTTTCAATATCTTGGCTGCTCCTGCTATACATTCTGACGATACCATCTGCTTATCTTTTCTTATAGCTATCAAATACGTCTGCCAGTTATCTGGTGCAGTGTCCAGCCATACCCCCATCTTCAATATTTTGTTCCAAGTAGTCAACAACTTGCTGCCTCAGGAACCTCGCTTTGTTTACAATCTCTCCATAAACTAACTCTAAGACCAGTAGGTCCCAAACAAATACGACTTTTTTCTTGGCTCAGTCAGTACTAGCACATCGGTCCCAAGCTTAATAATATGCCCCTAATAATGAACTCACACGAACACACTCTCAAATATTATGTCAAAATAACACAGCAAATCAGAACAATGGCGCAAATATGTACAGCAAGATGCTGGCCTCAAGATGTACTTCGGACCAAGGGGTTCTACAACAGTGAACCAATTTCAAATCGCTAGTTGCATATTGATAGTTGATGTAAGGGGCACTCACAAAGTATAATAAGGATATTTCATTGAAAAATCAATAAATATTTAAAGAGCACTTTAAAGCCGCTTTGAACCAATTTGAACCAATTTTATAGCATACTGATCACCCGTAGTTTGGTACTCCGATACTCGTTGCTGCTAGAGATAATATATACTAACGTTTGCATTAAAGGAAAATGACAATTTTCGGATGCTTGAAAAAAAAAACCCTAAAAGGAATCCATACAAAAAACCTGTGCATTGATTCCTGTATTGATTCATGACATTATAACGGCAGTTGGCAGACTTTGGCCAAAGCTGTCGAGATGAGAGATTTTGGCATATTCATGAAGTTTCTGGCATCCTTATTGATCGAATTATCAATAACCATTCAATGGAGCAAAAATCATTTCTTGAATGCAATGATCCACCTACGATAAATATAATCTGATTGCAATAAATATAATATCTGATTATGATCGACCTGTAAAACATTGGTTCAATAAGGTAATATTAAGAAATCACCATTTGAAGATCGACCGAGAAAACTGATCCGTTGAATATCACATTCGAACGATCGCTGTCGTACTTCTGTCGCCTTGAAAATTCCCGTGTGATATGATCCTTCCAAATCAAACACATTTCGCATGAGGAATGTTTGTTAGGTTAGAAGGTTTCTCCCCATACTTTTTGTTATCTTTCTTATTTGCTTAAAAAAGGGATAATTTTCGGGTGGATGAATGAATAATCGAAAAAAGATGTCAAAATAAAACAAATTTTCATTGATTGGCAGTTGACTGTAGTGATACACTGAAATTTTTTTTTTCGTAAACTAGCTTTCACTCGTTTCGTAAACATGGATTTTGTACGACTAAAATATATACTGGCACTAATTAATGAAAACTTAGCATTGAAAATTCACAAAATTGCCATTAAATTATTAAACACAGTGCCAACGAAAAAAAAAAACAATTCGCACTTGAAAAACTCAAAATAGCAATAAAAAACTGATTATTCACTTCAAATAATTCAAAAGAGACCGGTAAAACTTTCAAAAAAAGCAACGGAAATTAGTATAAACGCAATAATAGGCTGATAGTTTTCCGTCATAATAATAAGTTCTAGCGGTAAACATGTGACAAAAGTCTTCAAATTTTTCAAATCTTTTCAATTGAAACCAAAAAAAAAAACCTTTAAATTTTTTTTCTAATGTTTTGATTTTTTATTGCGATTTTGTGGAAAAAGTTGACGTTTTTACAGACTTTTGTCACATGTTTACCGCTAGAACTTATTATTATGACGGAAAACTTTTAGCTTATTATTGCGTTTATACTAATTTCCATTGCTTTTTTTGAAAATTTTACCGGTCACATTTGAATTATTGAAAGTGAATTTTCAATTTTTTATTGCTATTTTAAGTTTTTCTAGTGCGAATTGATATTTTTTTGTTGGCACAGTGTTTAATAATTTAGTGGAAATTTTACATATTTTTATTGCTATTTTGTCCATTTTTATTGATGTTTTATTACCCTGCCGATTTTGTACATAGAACAAATGTATCGTAAATTGTAAGAAACCTTCATATTGCTTGTCATCTAACAAAATGCTATCAGTTCACCTTTTTTGTACAATGCACAAAATGAATTTCGTGAACACCAGCCAATCGCTGCTTCTCTTTGATCGCACTCATAAATTGTTCCCGCAGGGATGGGCGCAAGATAGAAATTAAAGCGCTGTCGAGAGTTAGATGCTCACTCTAATTAATCAAGTAATCTCTCACGAGTCAACATGGTTTAGTGAGATCAATCACAATTGTATATTCAGTCGATAAAGTAGATCTTTCAGTCGTTTATGCAACCACCAGAGTGACGTTTTTTTTATTGGTAACAAATTATTCGTAGCTCTTTGTATTGTTCTCGTACAATGAACGAATGTTCTTTCTGTGTCAATAAATGCTTCGCGAGTGGCGCGAGTGGCATAGGATACGAAGGTAGCCTTTGAAAAGTACAAATCAGTTTCGTTACTGAAAACAACGAATAGATTTGTTAGTGCTACCTTTGATTTCGTAATATAAACGAAATTTAATTTTCAGTGTAGCCATAGCCGTCGGAAAGGAAGATGTCACCAACTCTCTAGTCACCACCTTATTGAACCAATTCCTTGTCGGTACGAAAATGTTCGAATATATCCTCCCACTCAGATTTGCCCAGAAATTTTCAATTTTGTGAAGCTAAGGCATGCTGAGACGGGGGGGGGGGCGTTGCTCACCTTCTTCCTGGGGGACATGAACCAATCATTGCCGTCGAGCATCAGGTACGTCTCTCGTACATGATCACAACCACGTTGAGCTTCGTAATGAAGACACCCTTGACGAGTACCTTCAATCTCTGCGTTTGGGTGGCCGCTTGTTGCTTCCAAAAAAGACAATATTAGAATGCCATATACTAGAACCGTTTGAAATGAAAACATGATGCTAGAGTCCAATCGGGGATTTGGCCACTTCCATATACTCTGTGACCGGTTCTGGTAGGGTTCAGCTATTACAATTTTAGAATTGCATATAACTGTACAACTTAACGGTTCAAAGTTCAGGATTTTTCATGCAGATATTGGAAAACATCATGGCGTAGACCTACAAAGTGTTAAACCACTTTTAGATACCCTGGGATCGATTCCGATAATAACGATAACAATTTCGGAACCACTTATATTTGAACCGCTCGTTGACTGAAAATGTTCTATTTTTTCTACTGATATCCGAATCTACACCTGATTTGTGTAGGGCTCAAAGTGTACACATTTGAACCTCATATATTGGTATTGTTCAGCGGTTCAAAAGCCATAACTGTCCATACAGCAAAAACATCATACCATGTTCGAATACTCTAGAACCTTTTCAACTAGATCCATAAAAAGGACAATTTTGTTACTTCAACTATACGTACCGTTAGATGGCACGAAACTGATAATTTTTCATACAGATATCCGGCAACATCATACCATGGACCTACCGAAGAGATTGGTTATTTCCAGATACTCTGGGATTGGTTTTAGTAGGGCCCCATTTGGGTCAATTTTGGAACCCAATAGTGATACTATTCATCGGCTTAGAATTCACAAATTTTGTACAAGCATTCATTGTACAACTACAAACTCAATGACAATCACGGCTGCCTCAGTATACCTTCTTCATAAAGATAAAAGTTCAGGAAAAATGTTAAATGGTCTTATGAAAGAGCTATCAAGACCAACCTTGAATAGGTGACCTTAAGGCCCCCAACGTCATTGTTTAGGAGGGCATAATTTAGCATTCCTCATACGAAGCAAAAAAAGCTAGTGGTTCAGCAAGACATGGTTGTCCTCAACACGGGCTGCAACAGGATCGTCCCAGGCCTAGACGTCTCGGTCTGCTCAATACCATTTGTGTGTATTCAATCTAACACCCGTTGGCCGGTATTATGGAAGAAATCTGTTTGCAATAATCCATGAAGTGACAATAAAAAGCAGGTTCAATCCGGGAATCCGGGAAAGTGATAACTCTATTGCAGATGCAGCAACCCATTTCAGAATGTCTGTAGAGTCACGCCCAGTAAAAGGCTATTTTCGCAGACAATATGCTGGCATTTTAACATTGCCGATTTCATTTGGATATGGGTAGTGCATCACACATCCGAATTTGGAAATTTAAAATTTCAAAGCAAGTACGATCCCAGTATTTTATAAAAACTGATTCGACTTTAAATTCTTGCACTTGCAAGAATCAGCAAATTCTGATTAGCCAAATGTAATGACTGTTTTCTGCATAGACCTTAGCATACTTTTTGTTATTGGCGTTTTTTTTTTCATTCCACACTCTGCCGAAAATTAAAATCCCCTGCTATGGATCGACTCATAATCGAACTTCAAATCTGTTTTTTGCTGAGTGCATCGGCAAAAATAAATATCAGTTCACCCGCAATAGAGTGATATTTTTTTTAATTTTCCAAAAAACTTTGACCATGACGGAGAAAGAAACCGCCTTCTTCGCTCAAAAGCATAGCCTACTTCCTTAGGGGGATAATTTTTAATTCTTTCGGTCTGCTCAACAACATAAAATAGATAGACACAACCAGTAACTTACATGAATGAATTCTCAAAACTGCTCACTGGATACACAACCAACAGCTTACTTGCAGATCTCTGCTTCTGAGGTCCAATTTAACAGATTTGTTCACGAGCATGGTTATTACAGCCGCAATAAAATTGCATTAAATATGTTTCAAGAAGCTCGATTGTCGTGTCGAAAAATCAAATCTAATACAAAGCAAAAAAAAAGCTCACAAATTTCGTAAAAAACGTATATTCGACCAAAGCAAAAACCATCAACTTCTCAAATGAAACACGTGATATATTTTTAAAACGATGATATGATAAAATTAAATATGATTAATTGAAAACATTCACTAGAAATGTATGACAAGCAAACTTCAATTTCACAAAAATACTTGTTGTTGAGGTTAACAGAAAAAGTTTGACAGAAAAAGGGCCCATTTAAAAAAACCATGTAAATCTTTCATGCTCATCAGGAGACCTCTCGGTATCTGTCAAAAGATAAGCTTTCTCTGGTGGAATTTAAAGAAATTTGCTCGCATTTAAAAGTGATTATTTGAAAAATGTGCTTCAATGTTTTATTTCTTATTTTTTTATAAGTGATCAAATGAAGTGTTAATTTTAAATTCTTCTTCAAAAAAGTCTTTTCAAATAGTGTTTTTCATAAAAAGGTATAGCAATAGCTTCTAGAACCAAAGATGTGAAGGTGTGTATCGATAGGTCAAATAGAGCTCGGTAGGCTATGAAATTGTATAGAAGTATTTTGAAATTGAGCGTAGGGCTTTTCCACATGAAAACTAACCATAACTTCAATAAGTCGAGTTATTAGTACGAGACACTGAAGAAGTCTGCACATTGTAGACGAAATACGCGTATCTGTCGAAGATAAGCAAAGGTAGTTGGAATTAAATGGAGAATTTTGATTTCTTCATATAATTTTAGAAGGAAAACAACAGTAGAACCTTATAAGCTGTAGTTCAAAATTAAACATTATAGATTATAGTTTGTGAATGTTTTGGTAAAGTTTTTATATCTATATATATATATATATATATATATATATATATATATATATATATATATATATATATATATATATATATATATATATATATATATATATATTGAGTGAAGTTTAAAAAATGTTAAAATTTAAAATGATAACCTCAATTATTATAGCTTGGGCATAGTTTTTTAACATAAATTAAAACATTCTTTGTATAATTTATTGTTATTATACCCATAGGAAGTGTGTTTGAAATTCTAATCCTTATACATTATTTTCATTCGTTATCGGGATCGGTACATTTGATAGACTGTAGAAAGCAAAACACTTTTTAGTTTCCATGTAAACCGTATACCGAATATATTGTTGATCAGATAGTTGTTATGTAAATAAACAAACATGGATGATATCAGGAATTCTTTAACAATATCAGATAATAAATAGATTATAACCCGAACGTTATTAAATATTGATCATAAGTATTTTCAATGCACGTTGTGAGATGTTCGAGCACTAAGGAATGTATCGAATATAAGCTATCCACATACATTTGCGTTGTACGCATGTATTTGTGATGGTTTTTTATGCTCTGAACACTGCATGCAGTGCGTTTGACTGTCAGTTTTCTTCTGTTTACTTGTTTGTGCGGTTCAAATTCTGCGTTTTCAAAATGGCGTGTATTGAAAAGGAAGTGAAAATTAAGGTTCTGGACACATGGCTAAGTGAGAAGGGTATTACTATGCGAAAATTAGCGAAGCGGTTTGGAATTCAGCATGCGAGTGTTAAAACCATCATTAATAAGTTTAGGGAACACTATTCTTTGGATGAGCTACCAGGAAGAGGCAGAAAACCCGGTTCTTCCAACCCGAAACTGGATCAGAAAGTGGTATCTCTAATCATGAAGAACAAATCAATATCAAAACGTGATTTGGCCAAAAAAGCAGGAACGAGTGTCGGAATGATCCAGCGTATCAAGAGGCGAAACCACCTGAAGACCTACAAGAAGCAGAAAATCTCGAAACAAAGTGCAGAACAGAAGAAACCAGCAGCAACAAGGGCCTGAAAATTGTATTCGCATCTTTTGCAGCGTTCGGATGCATGCGTTTTGATGAACGATGAGACCTATGTAAACAAGGACTCAAAAACCCTTCCAGGTCCACAATACTTTACTGCCGTCATTGGGGAGGATGTGAGCGATGCGGACAGGTCGATTTAAGTGGAGAAATTCGGTCGAAAGGTACTGGTATGGCAAGCAATACGTTCCTGTGGCTTGAAGTCAATCATTTTTTACACTACCGCAACTATAAATGCGGAAATATATCGATATGAGTGTCTCCAGAAGAGATTGTTGCCTTTATATAAGAAGCATAGTACACCTCCACTGTTTTGGCCGGATTTAGCGTCGGCTCACTATGCCAAAACCACTCTCAATTGGCTTGCGGAAAAGGGTATAGATTTCGTTGAGAAAAATATCAATCCACCAAATTGCCCTCAGCTTCGACCCATCGAACGTTACTGGGCAATCGTGAAGAGGGTCTTCAAGAAGACTGGTAAGGCAGCTGGGAACATGCAGGAGTTCAAAAAATTTTGGCTCAAGCGTCCAAAAAATGCGATGCATCACTTGTCCGGAACTTGATGAAGAGCATTCGATCCAAAGTTCGAAAATTCGTGAAGGAATAACTTAAATTTCATCCGGTCTTCATTATGTTCAAGTTTAACCGCGTACAATAAAGGATCAATTGTTTGCATGAATAAAATATCGGTTTTTAACATAATTTGAAAGATAGTTTGTGGACAGCTTATTTCGATACACTCCTTATTCTCAATTTCATAACCGAGCTCATCTATCGAAACTTTCCGTTCACATCTTTGGTTCTAGCGGAAATAGCTATTCACTACTGGGATCCCATGATGTTGAGAAGGTATTTCAAGTTTCAAAAATAAAATATTATGTATAATTGAAAATTGGCGTACTGTACGCTATAAAAACATAATTACTAAAAAAATCTGATAAAGCCTAAAGACTGAATTTTGTTCGAGAGCTTGCAGATAAGCCCATAGAGTACTGGAAGAAATTTCTGTGGTCTGATGAGTCCAGGTTTGAACTCTTCAAGAAGAAAAAGCGTGTCCGTTTATGGTGCAGACCAGGAGAGGAGCTTCTGCAACGACATATTCAAGGCACGAAGAATCATAGGAGAAGTGACGTTATGGTGTGCAGGGGTTTTTTTTTTTGAGATTTGATTCGGTGGATACTATGCATCCTT